>JARQWZ010005796.1:30000-67135 GCA_033150135.1 Gobio occitaniae
TCCGAGACACTGGACATCAATTCAGTACATAATTCTCTAAGGTGATTTAGAACCATAATAGTAATCAGTGCATTCTACAGTCTTCATTACACTTTGAAAGGGAACTTCTGTTAAATAAAATATCTCGCTTGGCATTGAACTTTGAGCTTTATAATTTTACAGGTATTATTTATGCTCTAACAGCAACATTACACACTAACTAAAGTTTGAAAAATGGGATCACGAAGAACAGGACCTTTAAAATGTTGACAGCTGAAGGGTTAAATGACTGTCTAAACCGATTTGTTTTGCTGAAAGGAGTTCTAAAACGAATACCAGAGGGGAGGAGGTGAAACTCATAGTGCATAGGGTGGGACTTATCCAGGGACGGACGGACAATCTGTGTGTTCTGGAAAAGTCCAGAACGGCCGTCCAACCGAGGGCGTCAGCAAAAAAAACAAACAAAAGAAAACAAGTCTAATAACGCCACGACCACTAATCAGCCTGTCAGACAGACAGACACACACCAGACAGACAGACAGACACACATCTACCGCTCGTAAACATCAGGAGTTCTCACAATATCTTCTCCAGTCATGCAGAGCGAGATTTCATATGGTGAGCAAAAGCAGTTTCAGTTGTGAGTCTGAAACCTCAGACTGTTTGATGTTTATCATTAAGTTCAAAACCAACCATAAAATCAGACCGTATACAATGAATGCTATGGTCTAGAAGACTTAGGACGTAGTGCAGAATGTGGACTGTTTTAGGGTGCCTTTCTAATGGCTATAGTATCTAGACATCTGTAATTTTATGGAATAGAGCTCAAAGAGAGGAAAAGAGTTTAAAAATTATATGAAAAATACAGCATATTAAAATGATTTCTGAAGGATCATGTGACACTGACTGAAGTGACGATGCTGAAAAGTCAGCTTTTAGAGAAATAAATTACATTTTACAATACATTCTCATAGAAAACAACTAAGCCTATTGGAAATTGTATTAATATTTCTTAATATTTGTGTACTTTACTGTATTTTTGATCAAATAAATTCAGCCTTCTTTCAAAAACATTTAAAAAAAGTCTTAATTATTTCAAACTTTTGATTACCAGTGGGTAAAATAATGCATGTGAACTAACTAGCAAATTATATATTTATTTTCATATATGACACTTTCCATTGGCTACTTGATTATGAAAGTTGCCAGTTTTAGCATGATATATGTGTAGGCTAAGCCTACGTTTCAGAAATATATTTTGAGTATTATGAATAATTTGAAAATGATTGTGAAATTACTGAAGAAAGCCTGGAAACAGAGAGACAAACATTCCCTCTGATATGCTGAAAACTGCGACACCTACACCAATGTTTATTTGTGCATTCTGTGATGAATAACGTAAAAGGCATTACAATCTGATTCATTCTAAAAGGTCAGCAGTAGTTTACATCCCTGGAATTAATGTCTGTCGTTCAACATTTTTTAAATCGTTAACAGTCGGAAAATATTGCTGTAGCAATTTGACTCTTCTGCCATTGACCCATATTCAGCTCTTACCTCGGCTTGCTTAAGTTAACTGTGGACAGTAAATCCCGCCTCCTTCAATTTGATTGGATATCGCAAACATTTTGACATTGACGAGCGCTTTTACACCACTGACTTTGAATGTTTGACTGCATTGTTTGCTTTATTTCATGTATAGCTTGTTATACATTACTTATACTTTTGTATTATTGATCATACATAAACTTGCATTTAACAAAAAGAGACTGGGTTGTGTTTCATGTCATTTAATGTTATCACAGTGATAATCATATTGTCTGAACCAGATATTAATATACAGATTTTCTCCTCATTGTTGTCACTACTAGAGCAAGCTCCTGATTGGTTAACGCGGTGCGAAATATCCGGCAAAGTTCAGATTTTTCAACTTGAGCGATTCGCGCGAATTGCGCGTTCAAAACGCTCAATTTGCGTCCTTCGCGCCGCCTCAATCGCGCCGCAGAATGCCATTCCGCATCTCTGCATTGACTTAACATGTAAATCACTCGCGCGAATCGTGTCCGGTGTGAACGCACCATGAGACACTGGGACTGAGCAGGCTATAGAGTTTTGCCTCAAGTTAGCTGCGCGGGCCATTGGTCTGGGCTGACGGAGGGATATAGGCTACGTAGTTTTACTATAATTTATTCTTCATATATTTACGTAGCAACGGGACGGCCCACATTGTCCAGCGGCCCACCGGGAAAACGCCCGCTACGCCAGATGGCCAGTCCCTGGCCTGTAGTACGATTTGTGTGTGAGAGAGATTTTGGTTTGATGACAGTTGTAGGTTACAGTTTGACAAGAGTTTACAGTTTGACAAAAGCACAATGTTTTGTTTTATTGCGATTGTACAAAAATATAAGCAAACACTTTGCAGTTTGAAGGATGTCCTGTATGAACAAAATGACGGAGTATTGTTTTTATGTTTCCACTGTTCGATCACGGCATCGTGCCCGCGCCTCTCTCTCTCTCACACACCACGTCTCTCTCTAAAGGCCTTTGCACACTGAGTCCAAAATTCGCATGCGAAATTTTCGCACGTCAAAAAATAAATTCAACCTCACGTTATGTCAATTACGCTTGCACACTGCCTCCGAAACTTTCGTCCGTCAAAAAAAAAATCGGAACAGGTTCGATTTTCTGCGTTTTTCGCATCCGTTTTTCCATCTACAGCTGATGCCCAAACTAAAACTGCTGGCAGTGCTGGGGAATGAATCGCCAGTGCTCTGATACCTACAATTATATATACAAATATTATTGTATCAAAAATACTACAAATATTATTATATCACAGCTATAATTATAGCACACCAAGTCCCTGTAAACCGTGTGTGTGTGTGCGCGCAGATCCATACATTTAGACATAGGCTGTCAGTCTCTGTTCAGGGTAAATTGATTCACAGAAATTTGTGGTCTTCTTTTTAATATGTGGCTCCAGTATCGCTAGCAAATCAACCGGAGCCACTGACATTCTAAAGTAAACTTAGAATCGGTCTGGATAATCCCGCAACGCTCCTTGATAAGAGGAACTCTCCTTCCTCTCTACGCAATCGCAGAAGTGGATGGACCCAATATTTCCTCTTTTTCATTTTTTAAGAAAGAGGACAAAAAAATCATCCTCACTACTTGAAGACGGCATTTTGTGTTGTTTTGCGTTTTTTTCCGTATCGCATTCATTAATACGCATCGGACTCAGTGTGCAAGGTCTCTGTGCGCGACAAATTTGTCGGATCACGAATACGAAAAAACGCATGCGAAAATTTCGGACTCAGTGTGCAAAGGCCTTAACAGTAGTTCCGCATTACATTAATTTTCGTGCAAGTTTTATTTATTTTTATATTGTGTATTCTCCGTGTAAATTCATTCACCGAGCCGTGATGCCCGTGCCGATTCGGTTAAAACGAATACACATGTATTCCACCAGTAGCGGCTGGTCAATAGAGGGCGCCATCAAAATTCCAGAAATATACATGTATACAAAAATGATATAAAAGTGAAATAAAAATAAAATAGTTTACTCCTACGACGTGCCGGCTGTTACACTGTAAAAAATCCAACTCACAAAAATGTAGGCTAATGATTATGTTTTAGTTAACTGGACAATTAAATGCAAAAAAAAGTTGGCTTACCCACTGAAAAGAAGTTGGTTCAACAATTGTTGGACCAACCTAGAATTAATTGTAAATTCGATTTGTAATTGCAAGTTAACAAGTATACAAGTTGCAACGCGTTAACAATGCATTCTGGGTGCATCATGCAAAACTCATCCAGGGCTCCCAGCATGCATTGCGGCATGAAGCATGTCACCATTGTTGAGATTCATAGGCTGATTCTTGATATCTGTGGGAGTAAATCTCTCAGGAGGTCAAAGTGTGTAATGTACAATCAGTTTTAAACCTTATTCAGCTTTTCTGATTAAAACCGTGCTGTAGCTTTTCTAAAATCACAATAAAGTTAAAAATATTTTGCTCGTATTAAACTCAGTCAGAAAATCTGTGGATTAAACCACCACACAATGATTATATTCTTATTCATGAGTCAGAGAAACACTAACATTAAAAAGTCTTCAAACTGCCCAACTAAAGAAACACTGATCACCATGATGGTGAAATAAAAGTATTAACAATTTTCAACACAAAATAAAAAAAAGCGAAAAAAACTCAGCTGAACAAAAGATTTTAGATTAGATTAGATTAGATTAGATTCAACTTTATTGTCATTACACAAGTACAAGTACAAGGCAACGAAATGCAGTTTAGGTCTAACCAGAAGTGCAATAGCAGCAAGTGCAGGATATACAATGGATGCGTAAGTGCAGGACATGGATATGTACTGAATATATATAAATATGTATAAATAGAGAGTTGTCTTACTATAAACAGAACTGAATTTACAGGTGAATATGTACAGTGAATAAATATACAGATGGCTATTACTATAAACAGAATTTACAGGGGAATATGTACTATGAATATAATATACAGATGGCTATTACTATAAACAGAATTTTACAGATAGAGGTATACAATAATATGTTAGGCTAATATGAGGAATATAGCAGTGGATTAGGGTAGTGCAATAAATTATGGACAGAGCTATCCGGAAAAAAAAAAAAGTGTAAAGTGCAGTGGAAAGTGGTTGTATATTACAGTTAGAAGTACGGTGCAAAATGCAAATGTAAACATTGGTACTATAAATACAGTCGGCAGTGCAAATGAGCATAATCCAGTTAAGATATGGCAGTGCAAGATGCATAAGTAAACAGTTGTTACTGTGATAAACAGTCGGTAGTGCAAATAACAAAGTGAAGGCAGATGTGAGGTAGGAGAGTTAGCAGTTTATGAGGGAAGTGGATCAACGGGGGTTTGAGTTCAATAAAGAGACAGCTCTGGGGAAAAAACTGTTCTTAAGTCTGCTGGTCCTGGTCCGGTGGATCCTGAAACGCCTGCCGGAGGGCAGGAGAGAAAACAGTCTGTGGGCTGGGTGAGAGGAGTCCTTGAGGATGCTGGAGCTCGATGCAGGCAGCGTTTCCTCTGGATGTGCTCGATGGCAGGCAGTGGAGTCCCTGTGATGCGCTGGGCAGTTTTCACCACCCGCTGCAGTGCCTTGCGCTCCGCAACAGAGCAGCTCCCATACCATACTGCGACACAGTTGGTCAGGATGCTTTCTATTGCGCAGCGATAGAAGTTCACCAGGATAGCCGAGGAGAGCTGATTCTTCCTCAGTGTCCTCAGGAAGAAGAGGCGCTGGTGAGCCTTCTTGACCAGGCTGGAGGTGTTGGTCGTCCACGACATGTCCGCCGAGATGTGGGTCCCCAGGAACTTGAAACTGGAGACACGTTCAACAGCCATTCCATTGATGTGGATGGTGTCGTGTGTGCCTCTTGACTCTTTCCTGAAGTCCACGATGAGCTCCTTCGTTTTGGTGGTGTTGAGGAGCAGGTTATTTTCGGTGCACCATGTGGCCAGGTGCTGGATCTCCTCCCTGTAGGCAGTCTCATCGTTGTTGCTGATGAGCCCAATCACCGTAGTGTCGTCCGCAAACTTGACGATGGAATTAGATCCATACACAGGCTTGCAGTCGGAGGTGAAGAGGGAGTAGAGAAACGGGCTTAGCACACAGCCCTGTGGTACGCCAGTGTTGAGTGTGATGGACGTGGAGCAGGTGGATCCTGATCGAACATTCTGGGGTCTGTCAGTTAGGAAGTCCAAAATCCAGTTACACATTGAAGTGTTGATGCCCAGGTCTCCAAGTTTGGCAATTAACTTGGATGGGATGACAGTGTTGAATGCTGAGCTGAAGTCAACAAACAGCATACGTGCGTAAGTGTTCTTATTGTCCAGGTGGGTGAGCACAGAGTGCAGTGCCATGGAAACGGCATCCTCTGTGCTCCTATTGCTGCGGTAGGCAAACTGGTGTGAGTCCAATGTGGATGGTAGAGAGTCTTTTAGGTGTTCCAGGACCAGCCGCTCAAAGCACTTCATGACGATGGGTGTGAGTGCTACAGGGCGGTAGTCATTAGGGCACCTCGGGCTAGAGCTTTTCGGCACTGGCACAATGGAAGTGCGTTTAAAGCATGTTGGTACAGCTGCTTGGGCAAGAGACAGGTTGAAAATGTCTGTAAAAACCCCAGCGAGCTGCTCCGCACATGCCCTGAGCACACGTCCAGGGATGTTGTCTGGTCCAGCAGCCTTGTGCGCGCTGATCCGGCTCAGTGACTTGCAGACATCTGTGGAGGAGAGTGTGATTGGTGGGTGGTCAGCTGAGGGTTTGAGCTTGGTGGCAGTTTCTCTGTTGTCTCTTTCAAAACGAGCATAAAAGTAATTTAGCTCGTTCAGGAAGTTGACATCAGTGGCTGCGGGGGTGGAGTGGGGGGGTTTGTAGTCACTGATGGCCTGAATGCCCTGCCACATGCGTCGAGGGTCAGAGTTGGAAAAGTGACCCTCTATCTTTAGCTTGTAGCAGTGCTTGGCCTTTTTGATGCCCCTCTTCAGGTTAGCTCTGGATGTACTGTAGGCTTGTGCATCTCCTGATCTGAAGGCAGTATTGCGTGACTTCAGCAGGAGTCGAACTTCCCTGTTCATCCAAGGCTTCTGATTTGGGTATGTGGTGATCTGTTTCTGGGTTGTAACACTGTCGATGGTGGTATTGATATGATCCAATACAGAGGAAGTGAATGAGTCAATGTCCGTGTGAGCGCCACTGGTGGCTTGAGAAGCAAACATACTCCAGTCTGTGTTTAGAAACCTTTCCTGGAGTGTGGAATCAACCCCCGCAGGCCACACCTTGATGGTCTTTACTGATGGTTTCACACGGTTGATGAGGGGTGAATATTTGGGTGATAGAAACAAAGAGAGGTGATCTGACTGTCCCAGGTGGGGGAGGGGTGTTGCAACGTAAGCTCCCGCCATGTTTGTGTAAACATGGTCTAAGGTTTTGTTTCCTCTGGTGTGGCAGGAAACATGCTGGTGAAACTTGGGTAGCACTGACTTTAGGTTTGAATGATTAAAGTCACCTGCAACAATAAACGCAGCTTCCGGGTGATCAGTCTGTTGTTTACTGATGGCTGCGTGAAGTTCTTTCATAGCAAGCTTGGCATCAGCATCCGGAGGAATATAGGCCGCAGTGATAATAGTGGAGGTGAACTCCCGCGGTAGATAAAACGGTCTACATTTAACCATGAGAAACTCCAGGTTAGCTGAACAATGACTCCCAACAATAGCAGAGTTTGTGCACCAAGCTTTGTTAATGTAAATGCACAATCCACCACCTCTGGTCTTCCCGGAGCCATCTAGTGTTCTATCCGCCCGGAGTGTGTGGCGTCCCGCTAGCTCAATAGCGGTGTCCGGTATTCCGCTGTTTAACCAGGTTTCAGTGAAGATTAGGACGTTACAGTTCAAAAGTTTCTTACTGTGTGTAATGCTGAGTCGAATCTCCTCCATTTTGTTCACTAGCGATTGTACATTGGCAAGGAAAATGCTGGGTAAAGAGAGCCGGTAAGGAGTTAGCCTTAGCTTAGCTCTTAGACCTCCACGCTTACCTCGCCTTTGTTTACGATCACAGCGCCGCCTTCTAGCACTTCCGCCCGGCCGGGCAGAACGCATCGCCTCGGGCGTCCTAGCGATCTCAGGAAGGAGTTGAAGATTGTCCATAAAACTGTCGGAAATTCGCAAACCAATATCCAAAAGCTCACAACGGGTGTACGATGTAAAAGCACAACTGTTCTGTACGAACAGACCCGAGATGAACAAGAAAAATACCGCAAAATTGCAGAATCTGGAGAGACGCTGAGCCTCGCGATCTACTCGCGCCGCCATCTTGGTCACATTTAAAGCTCCACTGTGTGATATTTTCCCCCATCTAGTGGTGAACTGGTATATGACCATCCAGTGAATATTAGTTTCTGTTCCTCTCAATTACGATTTCGTTTCAACTCCTACGGTGGCTGATTTAGTCCAAGATTGACATGGCTTCCAGCTCGACCTCGTCCACATTCGACACCTGTGGGATATTCTGTGCGCAGTGGGATGGTTGGAACTCAACTGGCCTAATTATTCGGCTAGAAAGAACTGCAGCTAATCCAGAGTGAACTTTGATGATAGTAATGTTTATTCAGTCATCCAGTTGCAAGACATAAACAGGTTTGCGTGGATATGTACATAAATGTGGTTTCTGTGAGAGAACAAATAAGGATGGTAAATATACATACACAGTTAAGAACTGTATAACTATACTTATAAGTTACATTTCTATAATGTAACCGTAAACCAGAGCTTATTGTACCATATATAGGCGCTAAATGCAGCTGCATTAAAAGGAGCGGAGCTGCTGTTGCTAACAAGCGGTGTCGCATTACAAAAGTGTGTGTGCCGATTTAACGTTAGCACTGCAGTGCGCTCTGTATAACAATTGTTAATATGCCGATCAGACCTGATACATATATTTCCATCAACATACATTACAAGCAAATATTTTCTAAAAACGAATAAACATTGTTGATAACAAAATAACTGAATGATTATTCAAATAGGTGAGCATTACGCTATTGTATGTTGACACAAAAATACTTCTGAGGTGACATCAACTGAATTACGCGATGACACACTCTGAAACACATCTACAATGACAAAAAATATTATTACTTACGGAGTTATTAACGCACAGAAATACCACACAAGGAAAAACAGACTTTTGAGGAATAAACAAGCCAGGAAAACTCTGTATAACTCTGTTACTGGAGCTGCTGAGATGAAAACTCTCTGCGCATGCACCAGACAAGTCTGAACAAGTTGACACGCACATGCGCGAGGCAGAGAATTTTGTACAGTGCCATCGAGTATTAAAACCGGTTAAAACGCGAAAGGCCAAGCTTGAATTTACGGGTATGTCCCTCTTTGGCTAATGTACTTTCAAGATGGAGGAGCAACATGGCGACCGGCGTTAGATCCCATTACCTTATGTATTTTCAATGGCATATTATAAACTTACGAGAATACTTTATTACTTGAAAGAAGTAAATATACATTAATGAGCACATATATTTTTGAAAGAACTAAGTGTTTTTAGCTAAGAATAGACTAAAAAAGTTACACAGTGTAGCTTTAAATTGGGAGACATGTGACCTTACTCAGTTAATTGAGTTGAGTGAACTACTTTATGTAAAAGTTCAGTAAACTCAAAAACGCTGTGCAGCAAGTTGCCTTACAATTTTAAGTTATGTCAGCTTTTCTTTTTTTACAGTGTAGTAAGAGCCTCAGCATTTAATAAAAACTGGCTTTGATGGGTTAACTATTTTATATGTTCTTCAATATGTTTCATGCGGTTTCATGGGCGAGGAACGCTGGACAAATGGATGTCTATCCGAGTCCAAAAATCTAAGGGCAGCATGTGACCTGAATCGGGTCTCTAATTGGTTCTTAAAGATCCTCCTCCGGACGCGTGTCGTTGCGTCCCTGGCGAATCAGAATTGGATGCGTGTTATTTTATCCAATCTGATTGGTTCTCGTCACCTGTCTTTCAACTTTACACTCTTGGCCACTAAAGCGAAAGTGTGCGGGCGACACAGTCACGCCGACTACGCCAAAACCTTATCTATCTATCTGTCTATCGGTCTATCTATCTGTATGTCTGTCTGTCTGTCTGTCTGTCTGTCTGTCTGTCTGTCTGTCTGTCTGTCTGTCTATCTATCTATCTATCTATCTATCTATATGTCTGTCTGTCTATCGGTCTATCTATCTGTCTGTCTATCTGTCTTATCTGTCTGTCTGTCTGTCTGTCTGTCTGTCTGTCTGTCTGTCTGTCTGTCTGTCTGTCTGTCTATCTATCTATCTATCTATCTATCTATCTATCTATCTGTCTGTCTGTCTGTCTGTCTGTCTATCGGTCTATCTATCTGTCTGTCTGTCTGTCTGTCTGTCTGTCTGTCTGTCTGTCTGTCTATCTATCTATCTATCTATCTATCTATCTATATGTCTGTCTGTCTATCGGTCTATCTATCTGTATGTCTGTCTGTCTATCGGTCTATCTATCTGTCTGTCTGTCTGTCTGTCTGTCTATCGGTCTATCTATCTGTATGTCTGTCTGTCTGTCTGTCTGTCTGTCTGTCTATCTATCTATCTATCTATCTATCTATCTATCTATCTATCTATCTATCTATCTATCTATCTATCTATCTATCTATCTATCTATCTATCTATCTATCTATCTATCTGTCTGTCTGTCTGTCTGTCTGTCTGTCTGTCTGTCTGTCTGTCTATCTATATGTCTGTCTATCTATCTATATGTCTGTCTGTCTATCTATCTATCTATCTATCTATCTATCTATCTATCTATCTATCTATCTATCTATCTATCTATCTATCTATCTATCTATCTATCTATCTATCTATCTATCTATCTATCTATCTATCTATCTATCTATCTATCTATCTATCTATCTATTTATCTATCTGTATGTCTGTCTGTCTGTCTGTCTGTCTATCAGTCTATCTATCTGTATGTTTATCTATCTATCTATCTATCTATCTATCTATCTATCTATCTATCTATCTATCTATCTATCTATCTATCTATCTATCTATCTATCTATCTATCTATCTATCTATCTATCTATCTATCTATCTATCTATCTGTCTGTCTGTCTGTCTGTCTGTCTGTCTGTCTTCTTCCTTAGATTCAAATTCAAATTGCAGTCCTGCATTCTTGCTACCTCAATTTAAAACAATTTCTAGATAGAAAGAATGATAGGTAGATAGATAGATAGATAGATAGATAGATAGATAGATGTAATCAAGTTATTCCTTTTTAGTGTATATTTCTCTTTCCACAGACATGCAGCAGTTGCATAAGGAGGCCTTGAGAGACTCTGTGCTGAACTCAACTCTGCCCAACTCGCTTCTGGGAGGTCAGGCTGTGCGAGACGTGATCCAGCGAGGCCACTACACGCCCCTCTCAGTGTGTCTGTATGGGGACCCTTATGGTAAAGTTTGGAGAGGAGACAGGGAAGTTCTTGAGAATGTCATATCTCAAGAGTTTCCTCCAGGAGCTGTAGGCCGCAGAGTGCTTTTTCACGGTGGAGTTGGAATGGGTAAGACTACAGTGGTGGAGAAGGTCATTTGGGATTGGGCGACTGGCTCGCGCCTGCAACATTATGCACTCCTTCTGCCAGTCCCTGTTTCGGCCGCTCTTGAGGGGAAAGCTGAGAGTTTGCAGAGCATGTTGGGCCGCATACACACTCATATCTCCGCTGAGACTCTCACATTCGCTCTACAGAAGCCTCAGGATTTAATTCTTGTGCTCGACGGGCTGGAGTACCATCTATGCTCTCCATCGTCCTCCTCGAGTCTCATCTGTGACGTACAACAAGAAGCAACCGGCTCCGAATTGCTGTTCAGTCTTCTTCACGGATCTCTGCTTCCTGGAGCTTCAATGCTGATCACATCCAGAGAGCCGTTCAAGTGTACGTCTTTGAGGTTTTTCCAGGTGGTCGGGTTCTCCAAGACCCAAAGGAGAACGTTCTTCCGGGAGTTCTTCGGCGACGTAGGTCTATCAGAGAGACTTTTTCAGCAAAGTGAGCAGGCGTTGAGCGTAGATGAGCAGTGTTTGTGTCCGGCCTTCTGCTGGACGCTTTGCAGTGTGTTGAAAACTCAATTGGAGAGTAACAACAGCCCACCTGAGACTCTTACTCAGCTCCTCGGGATTATAACACACATGCTCCTGCCCAAACAGAAGCCAGAAACCAGAGAGCTTGTGTTGGGTTTGGGCAAACTAACCAATCCGGTTTGCTCCTACAACGACATCCTTTCCTGTGGCCTGCGATCTTTTCTGCACCATCCTGCGCTTTCTGCTTTCTTGAGAATCAATGGTGATGTCACTTCCCCCGATACCGCGTTCTCCTTCCTGTCTCCAGTGATGCAAGAGTTCTTATTGGCCGCCTCCTTTTATCTCGACCCCTCTGTGCAGATTTTGGACAAGTGCTCGGATCTGTACTACACTTTTCTAGCGGGGCTGTCGGACTCAGTCCAGCGTAAACCACTTGAAGACTCCGTGGGCAAGTTCGATGAAAGCCGAGTGTCTGAGTTCTTGCAGTGGTTGATGGGATATGTTTCTAAAGTGTTGCCAGGTTTCGAAGCAAAGAAGCACTTTGGTGTTTTGCGGCTTCTGCTACATGCACGTAACTCGTCTCTGGTCAAAGAAAGCATCAGTAAGAGCCAATGGCGGCTCATGGCCTACAGTGAACTGCAGGAGCCCGACTGTGAAGCGCTGGCATATGTCGTGAGTTGTATGGGAGAGCTGGAGCACATGAACCTATATAGAGCAAGACTAACAGACCAGCAGGCAGAGAAACTTATGCCAGCGTTAAGGCTGTCGAAAAGCATTGGGTGAGTCTGATGTTTTTACATTGCATTACCAGATGCTCTTATAACTTTTATTGTTTTAATCACTCCGGAACAACCTCTGGAATCTAGTTTTTAGACTAACAAAGAAGTGTTCAGTTCTGAAACTTACAGGATATTATAGTATGATGACCTCATATACACTCACCTAAAGGATTATTAGGAACACACACTAATACTGTGTTTGACCCCCTTTCGCCTTCAGAACTGCCTTAATTCTACGTGGCATTGACTCAACAAGGTGCTGAAAGCATTCTTTAGAAATGTTGGCTCATATTGATAGGAGAGCATCTGCAGTTGATGGAGATTTGTGGGATGCACATCCAGGGCACGAAGCTCCCGTTCCACCACATCCCAAAGATGCTCTATTGGGTTGAGATCTGGAGACTGTGGGGCCATTTTAGTCCAGTGAACTCATTGTCATGTTCAAGAAACCAGTTTGAAATGATTGGAGCTTTGTGACGGTGCATTATCCTGCTGGAAGTAGCCATCAGAGGATGGGGACATGGTGCTCATAAAGGGATGGACATGGTCAGAAACAATGCTCAGGTAGGCCGTGGCATTTAAACCATGCCCAATTGGCACTAAGGGGCCTAAAGTGTGCCAAGAAAACATCCCCCACACCATTACACCACCACCACCAGCCTGCACAGTGGGAACAAGGCATGATGGATCCATGTTCTCATTCTGTTTACGCCAAATTCTGACTCTACCATCTGAATGTCTCAACAGAAATCCAGACTCATCAGACCAGGCAACATTTTTACAGTCTTCAACTGTACAATTTCGGTGAGCTGGTGCAAATTGTCGCCTCTTTTTCCTATTTGTAGTGGAGATGAGTGGTACCCGGTGGGGTCTTCTGCTGTTGTAGCCCATCCGCCTCAAGGTTGTGTGTGTTGTGGCTTCACAAATGCTTTGCTGCAGACCTCGGTTGTAACGAGTGGTTATTTCAGTCAAAGTTGCTCTTCTATCAGCTTGAATCAGTCGGCCCATTCTCCTCTGACCTCTAGCATCAACAAGGCATTTTCTCCCACAGGACTGCCGCATACTGGATGCTTTTCCCTTTTCACACCATTCTTTGTAAACCCTAGAAATGGTTGTGTGTGAAAATCCCAGTAACTGAGCAGATTGTGAAATACTCAGACCGGCCCGTCTGGCATCAACAGCCATGCCACGCTCAAAATTGCTTAAATCCCCTTTCTTTCCCATTCCGACATTCAGTGTGGAGTTCAGGAGATTGTCTTGACCAGGACCACACCCCTAAATGCATTGAAGACACTGACATGTGATTGGTTGATTAGATAATTGCATTAATGAGAAATTGAACAGGTGTTCCTAATAATCCTTTAGGTGAGTGTAGGTCAAAAGCTTTGATTTCTCAATTCATGACCCCTTTAAAAGAACAGCATTTATTTGAATTAGAAAGCTTTTTTAACATTATACATGTTTTACTATTCAGTCTTCAGTGTCACATGATCCTTCAGAAATCATTCTAATATGATGATTTGATGCTCAAGAAACATTTATGATTATTAGTTTCTTATTTAAAAAACATCTTTCTGACATCGTTTTGTCAATTAAAGTCCAATGTGTCATTTATCCTTTCAGTCTGAGCCAGAATTATCTCAACTTCGCCGCCATGACCCACCTGGCAACAGCGCTGGCCGAGGGCCGGACAACCACGCTGGATTTGTCCTACTCCACATTTGAAACAAAATCATTTAAAACCCTCTGCCATGCACTCACACATTCCCCGCTGGAGTCGCTCTTGTAAGATCATTTTTAAATGAACACGCCGACTTTTTGGGACTTTTGTTTATTCACTGTATCCCCCAGAATTTGATAAGTCCATACATACCATTCTCATCTCTGTGCCATAACTCTGTCTGACACACCCACCGCTAGCCTAGCTTAGCACAAAGACTGGAGGTAAATGGCTCCAGCTAGCCTACTGCTCAATAAGGGACAAAACAACGCCAACATTTTCCTATTTACATGTTGTGATGTGTGTAGTTACATCGTGTACTAAGACCGACGGAAAATTAAAAGTTGTGATTTTCTAGGCCGATATGTCTAGGAACTATTCTCTCATTCCTGTGTAATGATCAAGAGCTTTGAGCCGTCTCATGAGGCACAATATTACACAGCGCCTGAAAATAGTCCCCAGCGCTCTCTGTGCAAGCAGATTGACACGTTGTTTAGCGGACCCTGTCCGAATGATGGCCAGATTTTACTGATGTTTCATGGAGTTTATTGAAACCGTTTGATCTCCAAAAAATCACAGTAAGAGCTGAACAAATAAAGCAAAGAAGTGCGCATTAACACCTCGTACATGAACTCTCTCTCATAGCATTATCATTAACATACAGCGAAATACACAAAAATACACATTACAAATGACAGTAAACAAGCACATACACACCTTATGCCTTTTCGGGGGGTTTACTTTAAATCTGCCTAACCACTCCGATGAACATCCGTCAAAATAAAAGTCCCTACTTATTAAGACAGATAATGCAGATCTTAAACCTATTTAAACACACAGAAATGTCAAAAATGTATACAAAAAACAAATTATAAGATAAATCACAATGAAGTCTGTTACACGTTGGTTATGTTGACGGAAGTTAGCCTATTTTCAGGCGCTGTGTAATATTGTGCCTCATGGTACGGCTCAAAGTTCCTTGATCATTACACAGGAATGAAAGAATAGTTCCTGCCATATCAGTCTAGAAAATCACAACTTTTAATTTTCCGTCGGTCTTAGTACTCGATGTAACTACACACATCACAACATGTAAATAGGAAAGTGTTGGCGTTGTTTTGTCCCTTATTGAGCAGTAGGCTAGCTGGAGCCATTTACCTCCAGTCTTTGTGCTAAGCTAGGCTAGCGGTGGGGGCGTCAGACAGAGTTATGGCACAGAGATGAGAATGGACTTATCTAACTCTATGGGATTCGGTGAATAAGATAAAGTCCCAAAAAGTCGGCTTGTTCTTTTAAAGCATGTGCCCTTATCAGAAAGGACAGCATCATATTAGGAATGGTATTGTGACTGGAATACTTTCTGAAATGTGTCGTCACTGTGTTTAGGTTGAATGTATGCAAACTGACCTCAGCTAATTGTGAAGCACTAGTGAAGATGTTCTCCGGAGGCTCCCGACTGCGTGTGCTGAATCTCATTGGGAATGCCCTAGCGGATCAAGGCCTTATTGACCTCAGCAGTGCACTGGAGAACTGCAGACTACAGGAGATCAAGTACACTCTTCATACTACACCACATGTTTGGAAGCAGAAGTATAGAAATGAAAACAGTTAAACAGCTGTTTGGTTTATTCTGCAGTATGCATGGGTGCTCGCTGACAGCGGCGTCCATGTCTGCACTGTCTTCAGCTCTGAACAATGGTTTCTCAGAGCTGAGGATGCTAGACCTGAGCCAGAACTCACTGATGGATGATGGGATGGAGATGATCTTACAAGCGATACGGAAACGCCGCCTAAACACATTGAGGTAAAGCATTTATACATAATATGTGTTTAGGTGAACAACACACTTGTCGAAACACCTATAAATAGCAAATATCTTTGTCTTTACATATACAGGTGCTGGTCATATAATTAGAATATCATCAAAAAGTTGATTTATTTCACTAATTCCATTCAAAAAGTGAAACTTGTATATGATATTCATTCATTACACACAGACTGATATATTTAAAACGTTTATTTCTTTTAAATTTGATGATTATAACAGACAAATAAGGAAAATCCCAAATTCAGTATCTCAGAAAATTAGAATATTGTGAAAAGGTTCAATATTGAAGAGACCTGGTGCCACACTCTAATCAGCTAATTAACTCAAAACACCTGCAAATGCCTTTAAATTCTCAATCTAGTTCTGTAGGCTACACAATCATGGGGAAGAAGCTGACCTGACACCTGTCCAAAAGACCACCATTGACACCTTGCACAAGGAGGAAAAGACACAAAAGGTCATTGCAAAAAAGACTGGCTCTTCACAGAGCTCTGTGTCCAAGCACATTAATAGAGAGGCGAAGGGAAGGAAAAGATGTGGTAGAAAAAAGTGTACAAGCAATAGGGATAACCACACCCTGGAGAGGATTGTGAAACAAAACCCATTTAAAAATGTGGGGGAGATTCACAAAGAGTGGACTGGAGCTGGAGTCAGTGCTTCAAGAACCACTACACACAGACGCATGCAAGACAGCTGTCGCATTCCTTGTGTCAATAGACAGCGTCAGAAGCGTCTCGTCTGGGCTAAAGACAAAGTTATGTTCTCTGATGAAAGTAAATTTTGCATTTCCTTTGGAAATCAGGGTCCCAGAGTCTGGAGGAAGAGAGGAGAGGCACACAATCCACGTTGCTTGAGCTCCAGTGTAAAGTTTCTACAGTCAGTGATGGTTTGGGGTGCCATGTCATGCGCTGGTGTTGGTCCACTGTGTTTTCTGAGGTCAGAGGTCAACGCAGATGTATACCAGGAAGTTTTAGAGCACTTCATGCGTCCTGCTGCTGACCAACTTTATGGAGATGCAGATTTCATTTTCCAACAGGACTGGGACCAGCACACAGTGCCAAAGCAACCAGTGCCTGGTTTAAGGACCATGGTATCCCTGTTCCTGATTGGCCAGCAAACTCACCTGACCTTAACCCCATGGAAAATCTATGGGATATTGTGAAGAGGAAGATGCAATATGCCAGACCCACCAATGCAGAAGAGCTGAAGGCCACTATCAGAGAAAACTCATAACACCTGAGCAGAGCCTCAGTCTGATCTCCTCATGCCTCAGTCTGATCTCCTCATGCCTCAGTCTGATCTCCTCACGCCTCAGACTGATCTCCTCACGCCTCAGTCTGATCTCCTCATGCCTCAGTCTGATCTCCTCATGCCTCAGTCTGATCTCCTCATGCCTCAGACTGATCTCCTCATGCCTCAGTCTGATCTCCTCATGCCTCAGTCTGATCTCCTCATGCCTCAGTCTGATCTCCTCATGCCTCAGTCTGATCTCCTCACGCCTCAGTCTGATCTCCTCATGCCTCAGTCTGATCTCCTCATGCCTCAGTCTGATCTCCTCACGCCTCAGTCTGATCTCCTCATGCCTCAGTCTGATCTCCTCATGCCTCAGTCTGATCTCCTCATGCCTCAGTCTGATCTCCTCACGCCTCAGTCTGATCTCCTCATGCCTCAGTCTGATCTCCTCATGCCTCAGACTGATCTCCTCATGCCTCAGTCTGATCTCCTCATGCCTCAGTCTGATCTCCTCATGCCTCAGTCTGATCTCCTCATGCCTCAGTCTGATCTCCTCACGCCTCAGTCTGATCTCCTCATGCCTCAGTCTGATCTCCTCATGCCTCAGTCTGATCTCCTCACGCCTCAGTCTGATCTCCTCATGCCTCAGTCTGATCTCCTCATGCCTCAGTCTGATCTCCTCACGCCTCAGACTGATCTCCTCATGCCTCAGTCTGATCTCCTCATGCCTCAGTCTGATCTCCTCATGCCTCAGTCTGATCTCCTCACGCCTCAGTCTGATCTCCTCATGCCTCAGTCTGATCTCCTCATGCCTCAGTCTGATCTCCTCATGCCTCAGTCTGATCTCCTCACGCCTCAGTCTGATCTCCTCATGCCTCAGTCTGATCTCCTCATGCCTCAGTCTGATCTCCTCACGCCTCAGTCTGATCTCCTCATGCCTCAGTCTGATCTCCTCATGCCTCAGTCTGATCTCCTCACGCCTCAGTCTGATCTCCTCACGCCTCAGTCTGATCTCCTCACGCCTCAGTCTGATCTCCTCACGCCTCAGTCTGATCTCCTCATGCCTCAGTCTGATCTCCTCATGCCTCAGTCTGATCTCCTCATGCCTCAGTCTGATCTCCTCATGCCTCAGTCTGATCTCCTCATGCCTCAGACTGATCTCCTCACGCCTCAGTCTGATCTCCTCATGCCTCAGTCTGATCTCCTCATGCCTCAGACTGATCTCCTCACGCCTCAGTCTGATCTCCTCATGCCTCAGACTGATCTCCTCATGCCTCAGACTGATCTCCTCATGCCTCAGTCTGATCTCCTCATGCCTCAGTCTGATCTCCTCATGCCTCAGTCTGATCTCCTCATGCCTCAGACTGATCTCCTCACGCCTCAGTCTGATCTCCTCATGCCTCAGTCTGATCTCCTCATGCCTCAGTCTGATCTCCTCATGCCTCAGTCTGATCTCCTCATGCCTCAGTCTGATCTCCTCACGCCTCAGTCTGATCTCCTCATGCCCCAGTCTGATCTCCTCACGCCTCAGTCTGATCTCCTCACGCCTCAGTCTGATCTCCTCATGCCTCAGTCTGATCTCCTCATGCCTCAGTCTGATCTCCTCATGCCTCAGTCTGATCTCCTCATGCCTCAGTCTGATCTCCTCATGCCTCAGTCTGATCTCCTCATGCCTCACGCCTCAGTCTGATCTCCTCATGCCTCAGTCTGATCTCCTCATGCCTCAGTCTGATCTCCTCATGCCTCAGTCTGATCTCCTCATGCCTCAGTCTGATCTCCTCATGCCTCAGTCTGATCTCCTCATGCCTCAGTCTGATCTCCTCATGCCTCAGTCTGATCTCCTCAGTCTGATCTCCTCATGCCTCAGTCTGATCTCCTCATGCCTCAGACTGATCTCCTCACGCCTCAGTCTGATCTCCTCACGCCTCAGTCTGATTTCCTCACGCCTCAGTCTGATCTCCTCACGCCTCAGTCTGATCTCCTCATGCCTCAGTCTGATCTCCTCATGCCTCAGACTGATCTCCTCATGCCTCAGTCTGATCTCCTCACGCCTCAGTCTGATCTCCTCACGCCTCAGTCTGATCTCCTCATGCCTCAGTCTGATCTCCTCACGCCTCAGTCTGATCTCCTCACGCCTCAGTCTGATCTCCTCACGCCTCAGTCTGATTTCCTCATGCCTCAGTCTGATCTCCTCACGCCTCAGTCTGATCTCCTCACGCCTCAGTCTGATCTCCTCATGCCTCAGTCTGATCTCCTCATGCCTCAGACTGATCTCCTCATGCCTCAGTCTGATCTCCTCATGCCTCAGTCTGATCTCCTCACGCCTCAGTCTGATCTCCTCATGCCTCAGTCTGATCTCCTCACGCCTCAGTCTGATCTCCTCACGCCTCAGTCTGATCTCCTCACGCCTCAGTCTGATCTCCTCACGCCTCAGTCTGATCTCCTCACGCCTCAGTCTGATCTCCTCATGCCTCAGTCTGATCTCCTCATGCCTCAGTCTGATCTCCTCACGCCTCAGACTGATCTCCTCATGCCTCAGACTGATCTCCTCATGCCTCAGTCTGATCTCCTCATGCCTCAGACTGATCTCCTCATGCCTCAGTCTGATCTCCTCATGCCTCAGTCTGATCTCCTCATGCCTCAGTCTGATCTCCTCATGCCTCAGTCTGATCTCCTCATGCCTCAGTCTGATCTCCTCATGCCTCAGTCTGATCTCCTCATGCCTCAGTCTGATCTCCTCACGCCTCAGACTGATCTCCTCATGCCTCAGTCTGATCTCCTCATGCCTCAGTCTGATCTCCTCATGCCTCAGTCTGATCTCCTCACGCCTCAGACTGATCTCCTCATGCCTCAGTCTGATCTCCTCATGCCTCAGTCTGATCTCCTCATGCCTCAGTCTGATCTCCTCATGCCTCAGACTGATCTCCTCATGCCTCAGTCTGATCTCCTCATGCCTCAGTCTGATCTCCTCACGCCTCAGTCTGATCTCCTCACGCCTCAGACTGATCTCCTCACGCCTCAGTCTGATCTCCTCATGCCTCAGACTGATCTCCTCACGCCTCAGTCTGATCTCCTCACGCCTCAGTCTGATCTCCTCATGCCTCAGTCTGATCTCCTCATGCCTCAGTCTGATCTCCTCATGCCTCAGTCTGATCTCCTCACGCCTCAGTCTGATCTCCTCATGCCTCAGTCTGATCTCCTCATGCCTCAGTCTGATCTCCTCACGCCTCAGTCTGATCTCCTCACGCCTCAGACTGATCTCCTCACGCCTCAGTCTGATCTCCTCATGCCTCAGTCTGATCTCCTCATGCCTCAGACTGATCTCCTCATGCCTCAGTCTGATCTCCTCACGCCTCAGTCTGATCTCCTCACGCCTCAGTCTGATCTCCTCATGCCTCAGTCTGATCTCCTCATGCCTCAGTCTGATCTCCTCATGCCTCAGTCTGATCTCCTCATGCCTCAGTCTGATCTCCTCACGCCTCAGACTGATCTCCTCATGCCTCAGTCTGATCTCCTCATGCCTCAGTCTGATCTCCTCATGCCTCAGTCTGATCTCCTCATGCCTCAGACTGATCTCCTCATGCCTCAGTCTGATCTCCTCACGCCTCAGTCTGATCTCCTCACGCCTCAGTCTGATCTCCTCACGCCTCAGTCTGATCTCCTCATGCCTCAGTCTGATCTCCTCATGCCTCAGTCTGATCTCCTCATGCCTCAGTCTGATCTCCTCATGCCTCAGACTGATCTCCTCATGCCTCAGTCTGATCTCCTCATGCCTCAGTCTGATCTCCTCACGCCTCAGTCTGATCTCCTCACGCCTCAGTCTGATCTCCTCACGCCTCAGTCTGATCTCCTCATGCCTCAGTCTGATCTCCTCATGCCTCAGTCTGATCTCCTCATGCCTCAGTCTGATCTCCTCATGCCTCAGACTGATCTCCTCATGCCTCAGTCTGATCTCCTCACGCCTCAGACTGATCTCCTCACGCCTCAGTCTGATCTCCTCACGCCTCAGTCTGATCTCCTCACGCCTCAGTCTGATCTCCTCATGCCTCAGTCTGATCTCCTCATGCCTCAGACTGATCTCCTCATGCCTCAGTCTGATCTCCTCACGCCTCAGTCTGATCTCCTCACGCCTCAGTCTGATCTCCTCACGCCTCAGTCTGATCTCCTCATGCCTCAGTCTGATCTCCTCATGCCTCAGTCTGATCTCCTCATGCCTCAGTCTGATCTCCTCATGCCTCAGTCTGATCTCCTCATGCCTCAGTCTGATCTCCTCATGCCTCAGTCTGATCTCCTCATGCCTCAGACTGATCTCCTCATGCCTCAGTCTGATCTCCTCATGCCTCAGACTGATCTCCTCACGCCTCAGTCTGATCTCCTCACGCCTCAGTCTGATCTCCTCATGCCTCAGTCTGATCTCCTCATGACTCAGTCTGATCTCCTCACGCCTCAGTCTGATCTCCTCATGCCTCAGTCTGATCTCCTCATGCCTCAGTCTGATCTCCTCACGCCTCAGTCTGATCTCCTCACGCCTCAGTCTGATCTCCTCATGCCTCAGTCTGATCTCCTCATGCCTCAGTCTGATCTCCTCATGCCTCAGTCTGATCTCCTCACGCCTCAGTCTGATCTCCTCATGCCTCAGTCTGATCTCCTCATGCCTCAGTCTGATCTCCTCACGCCTCAGTCTGATCTCCTCATGCCTCAGTCTGATCTCCTCACGCCTCAGTCTGATCTCCTCACGCCTCAGTCTGATCTCCTCACGCCTCAGTCTGATCTCCTCATGCCTCAGTCTGATCTCCTCATGCCTCAGTCTGATCTCCTCATGCCTCAGTCTGATCTCCTCATGCCGCATCGCTGCAGTAATTCAGGCAAAACCAGCCCCAGCTGAGCATTGAGTGCTGGACATGCTCATACTCTTCAGTTGGCCAAGATTTCTAAAAATCCTTTCTTTGTATTGGTCTTAAGTAATATTCTAATTTTCTGAGATACTGAATTTGGGATTTTCCTTAGTTGTCTGTTATAATCATCAAAATTAAAAGAAATAAACATTTAAAATATATCAGTCTGTGTGTAATGAAGGAATATAATAGACAAGTTTCACTTTTTGAATGGAATTAGTGAAATAAATCAATTTTTTGATGATATTCTAATTATATGACCAGCACCTGTATAATACACCGTCAATGGGTGTTTTTATATATGTAGTGTGTGTACACCAATCAGGCATAACATTATGACCCCCTTCCTAATATTGTGACCCGTCGAGGCATGGACTCCACTAGACCCCTGAAGGTGTGCTGTGGTATCTGGCACCAAGATGTTAGCAGCAGATCCTTTAAGTCCTGTAAGTTGCGAGGTGTGGCCTCCATAGATCTGATTTGTTTGTTCAGCACATCCTACAGATGCTCGATTGGATTGAGATCTGGGAATTTGGACTCAAACTGGTTGTTGTGCTCCTCAAACCATTCCTGAAGCATTTGTGCTTTGTGGCGGCGCATTATCTGCTGAAAGAGCCTCAGCCACAGGGAAAACCGTCTCCATGAGAGGCTGGACATGGGCTCAACAATGCTGAGGTAGGTGAGACGGGTCAAAGTCACATCCACATGATGGAGGACCCAAGGTTTCCCAGCAGAACATTGCCCAAAGCATCACTGCCTCCGCCGCCACGCCTTCTTCCCATAGTGCACCTGGTGCCATGTGTTCCCCAGGTAAGCCACGCCTTCTTCCCATAGTGCACCTGGTGCCATGTGTTCCCCAGGTAAGCCACGCCTTCTTCCCATAATGCACCTGGTGCCATGTGTTCCCCAGGTAAGCCACGCCTTCTTCCCATAATGCACCTGGTGCCATGTGTTCCCCAGGTAAGCCACGCACACGCACCCGGCCATCCACTGATGTAGAAGAACACGTGATCATCAGACCAGGCCGCCTTCTTCCATTGCTCCGGGGTCCAGTTCTGATGCTCACGGGCCACTGTTGGTGCTTTGGGCGGGGTCAGGGGTCAGCATGGGCACCCTGACTGCTCAAATCCTTACGCTTGCCCATTTTTCCTGTTTCTAACACATCAACTCTGAGGACAAAATGTTCACTTGCTGCCTAATATATAACAGGTGATGAAGAGATAATCAGTGTTATTCACTTCACCGGTCATAATGTTATGCCTGATACACATACAAAATATGGGGTGAGTTGAAGCAACCATCAGTGGTACTAAATAGCATCAACAAACATTTTTGACACATTACTTTGTTGTATTTCCTTCTAAATGCTAAATGTTATACATTTTGAGTTTGAGATGGTTGCAATTGACTACATAATAATTGCACGAGGTTAATAAAAAAAATGTTTTTATCGCACGCAGAGTGTGTGCCTGCCAGTTCACTGGCTCCTGCTGCCCCTCTCTGGCAGCTGCCCTCCAATCAGAAAACTGCTGTCTGACCGAGCTGGACGTGTCCCTAAATGATCTCGGCCAATCAGGAGTGATGCAGATATGTAGAGCCCTGAAGGCTCCTGAGTGCACACTGGAAAAACTGGAGTATGTATGCAAATTAGCTGTTGTTTCACCCACGATGATGATCATGTGAGAAATGCATGTCAGGTTATAATATCATTAACCCTCTGGGGTTCTGCATTTATGGGTCACACTCAAAAATGACCCGGAGGGCGGGATTAAGATTAAAAAAAAAGATTTGAGTAAAATCAATTAAATATGTTTTTGCTCAATAATATTTTTTCTTTTCTTTTTTGGTGTTTTGAGATAATTTTATGATTTATATATAATATTTATGCAATAATTATGACCCATTTTTTCCCATTGAATATAATAAAAAAAATTATATATATATATATATATATATATATATATATATATATATATATATATATATATATATATATATATATATATACATATATATATATACATATATATATATACATATATATATATATATATATATATATATATATATATATATATATATATATATATATATATATACATATATATATATACATACATACATATATATATATATATATATATATATATATATATATATACATATATATATATACATATATACATATATATATACATATATCACGCAATAGCACATTTTTACCACTATAGTGGATCTTGCGTTTTATACAATTTTTTTAAAAATCGTAGCTTCATCGGAATGGTCCGAAACTTGGTGACTTTATTGGTACTTGGTATATGAACACACACAAAAATTGGGGACTGGATTTGAAAAGTGTAAGTGGTCTTAAAAAAAATAGTCACACTCATGACCTTCGGGTCAAAAATGACCCCCATAGGAAATGAATGGAGAATTGGCAAAAATATGAAAATACAGAGTTTTTTTGTGCATCTACAAATCAGCCAGGATGCAGAAAACAAAGACTCAACAGTGAAGATCTCTAAAACATTCCGATCTTTAACATTTAAAAAAAAAAAATAATTGAAATGTCGAAGACCCCCAGAGGGTTAATATTATTTCATCGCATACAGTGATGAAGCATCACATTTACATGTATGAAGGAAGTACATTTTGATACCGTTTTGGCTTTATCATGCAGACATGAGATTACAGTCACACGAAAAACACCCCAGAGGAATCTAAGCAGTGAGTGTGTTTTCCTGTAGATTGACGGATTGTGGGATGACAAAGCAGGCCTTTCGAGAGCTGGGGAGTGTGTTGATGTGTGCCAGCTCAAGGCTCATCGAGCTCTCGTTAGGACTGAATGATCTGGACGATAGCGAAGCCAAACTCATGTGGCAGGCGCTGAAACACAACAACTGCAAACTCCAGCACCTGGAGTGAGTGATTTCCTCATCCTAGCCTGATCAGAGATCGTTTCAGAAGCACAAACCACACCTGATGCTTGAGATGCCTGTGTTTCTGCAGTCTGGAGAATTTCCCTCTGACAGACGCTTGTGTAGACGAGCTGTGTGAAGCTGTGGCTGCCAGCACCACTTTATCAACTCTCATCCTGAAGAACAACGAATTCACGGACTCCGCCATTCCACGATTGGTCAGATTAATGCAGGACCGCCCTCTGATGGCCAAGCTAAAGTAAGTTCAGGCTATACATGTTCTATCTAGGCTAGGGATAGACCAGCTGGTTATAGGGCACGCGTGGAGAGAGAAATGTGCCACTGTTATACTACACTCTTAAAAATGCTGGGTTAAAAGCAACCCAAGTTAGGTTGAAAATGGACAAACCCAGCAATTGGGTTGTTTTAACCCAGTGAATGGGTCGTTTTAACCCAGCGGTTGGGTTAAATGTTTGCTTAAACCTAGCATTCAATGCTCTCTATATACTCTTAAAAATGCTGGGTAAAAAACAACCCAAGTTGGGTTGAAAATGGACAAACCCAGAAATTGGGTTGTTTTAACCCAGTGAATGGGTCGTTTTAACCCAGCGGTTGGGTTAAATGTTTGCTTAAAACAACCCAGCATTTTTTATGTAAGTGTATGCAAATATTGATTTAAATTAGTTGGAAAGCCCATTTCCAATTTCCATCACCTTGGTGGATATTTGTGACCGGCTCTGTGACTGACACTCAACACTCTAAAAAATGCTGGGTTAAAAATAACCCAAGTTGGGTTGAAAATGGAGTTTTAACCCATCGATTGGGTTGTTTTAACCCAGCATTTTTTAGAGTGAAGTTGCCCACACTAAAAATTTTCACGCCTCCAATAAAATTTTCTTCTAGTGACTGGTCATATCTACATTTTTCAGTTGGCCAAATTGTATTTCTGTGAATTAAATTGTATCAATTTGGCCAACTGAAAAATGTAGATATGACCAGTCACTAGAAAATGTTTAATTAGAGAGGCCTGACATTTTGTGATTTTGCGGGACAATGCAGAACACGCGTGGAGAGATAAATGTACTACTGTTATACTACACTCTTAAAAATGCTGGGTTACAACAACCCAAGTTAGGTTGAAAATGGACAAACCCAGCAATTGGGATGTTTTAACCCAGCGGTTGGGTTAAATGTTTGCTTAAACCTAGCATTCAATGCTCTCTATACACTCTAAAAAATGCTGGGTTAAAAACAACCCAAGTTGGGTTGAAAATGGACAAACCCAGCAATTGGGTTGTTTTAAGCAAACATTTAACCCAACCGCTGGGTTAAAACAACCCAAAATGATGGGTTAAAACAACCCATTTGCTGGGTTAGTCCATTTTCAACCCAACTTGGGTTATTTTTAACCCAGCATTTTTTAGAGTGTAGCATAATAAACATTTATAAATTCAACATAACATTATTAAGTAAACTGCACATATAAATATTGTGTAACAGTGACAAATTCAAATGGTTTGCATTTACTTAAAGAAATTTTGTCAGCTTTACTTGACTTTCTTTTGTTCATAAAACTAAATTGTTATTTGTAAAAATGACTCAATATACGCTGAAAAAACAGGAAAACACATGTTGTCCAATTTACTTAATCGTATTATTTGTGATCTACACAACAAATTTGTGTTTTTCTTCTAAACATGATTTCATTGCTTTCGATTAATGTAATTCTCTAAAATGTGCAATCTACGAGATTAAATTATTTGGGGTGAATGTGAAGCAATTAAGTTCTCGAAAATGATTTTTGCTGAAACTGTAGTTCCCAGCATGCTTTGCTTAGGACTTGACGACTAGAGTAAAATTGTTGAAATTAAGTGTTATTTTATGTGTTTTTGGGCAAAATGAGAAAAAGGGGGAGACTTTATATTGTTTATTAGTGTTTAATGTTTAATTATGTTGGAATTATTCGAACCATTTAAATTACACTGGGTTACCATAGTGGAGAAGAGCGGAGCGATTGCTTAGGCTGTGGACTGACTCAGCACACGTCATTAAAGAGCATTTCACACTTAACACATGTATGATGTGCTATTGCTGGCAAATATAATGAAAGCTACTGAGTACTGTGTTATAGATCAGTCCAGTGACAACACAAATATACAAAAATAAACATGTGTTTTGATTAAAGAGGTTAGATCTTAAGCCCCCGTGTGCACCAATGTTGTTAGGGAGCCATATTAAAATCATTGTGAGACTACTCAAATCGGTTATTTAAAAATAACTTAATTCCATTATGTTGAAATTATGTGAACAAATTATGTTTGTTTAACTTAATTGAATCATGTGGAACCGATGTACATGATTAAATCATGTAAATCCAACACACCATTTTTTTCATTGTAGTTGTGTGGAACCACTTGACGTTGTTGCCGTTTGTCATTCAGAAATTGTGTCACTTTTGTCCTGGAAGAGGCATGTCAGTAAGGCTGTTTTTAGTAAAGGGATTTTTACCAAGATTTATGGAAAGTAGGCGTACACACGAAAAATATATAACATAAATAACAACTGAAATCTGAATAAAAACAAAATAAAAATACATATTTTAAATAAGTTTACTTTTAGTTTGTTTGCTATTTCATTGTTTTTAACCATTTGTTTTAATTTCAATGGAAATTGTATATTTAAAATACATATTAAAAGATACATTTTATATTAACCTGCATTTTCTTGCCCCTTGCAGTACAATTTCTAATATATTTTGTAGTTGGAAGATTTAAATATATTTTAAATTTGAATATATATATATATATATATATATATATATATATATATATATATATATATATATATATATATATATATATATATTTATATATATTCTACATACATTTTAGCCAGAAGAAATGCTGATTGCACTTGTCACTCTTCAATATTGTGTACAGTATGTGATAACCTATTCTTTTCTCATGTTTTCTTCCAGTCTGAAGTATAATAACTTCAGTGAGGATTTCTTTGACTTGATGGACACGTGCCCAAATATCGTTTACTAGAAGAATCTCAGGTATGAACACCTGCATATCTTGGGTTTTAAAATGAAAAGCATGCTTAGTGTAAAAAAAGCTTTTATTAATAAATATTCTATCTATTCCTTAGCAGCAAGAGACACAGTTACTCCCTCTAGTGGCTGTTTTACTGACAGTTTTATACAGTCGCCCCAAGAAGTATGAATGTCTTTGCATTTGTCCCAAAATATTATACAGTTGTATCTATACCGATCAGGCATAACATTATGACCTGCTTCTAATACATCAACTCTGAGGACAAAATGTTCACTTGCTGCCTAATATATCACACCCACTAAAAGGAGATGAAGAGATCATCAGTGTTATTCATTTCACCGGTCATAATGTTATGCCTGATCGGTGTACACTTACACAGGGCTGGACTGGGGATAAAATTTGGTCATGGACAAACCCAGGCCATCTGGCCCACGAGCTGTCGAATGTTCTGCTGGGGTTAGGGCCTTAAATTGGAGTAAATAAATTATTAAATAAAAATGTATTATTGAATTTACTGCAAGTACAGTAATAAGTAATATTGAATTTGTCACATAGAAATGCCCGTGTAAAGCACTGATTATGATTTTGATCTATCCCTTTTCTTTCTGTTCTGGAGAAAAATCCTGGAATGTTTTCCTCAAAACAATTAATTTCTTTTCGACTGGAGAAAGAAAGACATGAACAAGTTGGATGAGATAATGTTATGCCTGATCGGTGTATATTTGAAGGAATGGAATATAGCACAAACACAAAATGATATATATATTTAATATAACTATTAGTGGAACTTGCCCATAGTAAATATGATGAATTACTTCATATATTCACTCATTTTTAATGACTTTTTGGGGTCAGTGTATTATAGGTCGACCGATAGTGGATTTTACGGATACCGATAACTAGGTTGGACCGCACTTGCCGATAACCTATATAATTGAGGTTTGGCTATATAATGCCAGCAGACCCTTCTCAGAACTCTTGTGCTATATAATGCCAGCAGACTCTTCTCAGAGCTCTTGTGCTATATAATGCCAGCAGACCCTTCTCAGAACTCTTGTGCTATATAATGCCAGCAGACTCTTCTCAGAGCTCTTGTGCTATATAATGCCAGCAGACTCTTCTCAGAGCTCTTGTGCTATATAATGCCAGCAGACTCTTCTCAGAGCTCTTGTGCTATATAATGCCAGCAGACTCTTCTCAGAGCTCTTGTGCTATATAATGCCAGCAGACTCTTCTCAGAGCTCTTGTGCTATATAATGCCAGCAGACCCTTCTCAGAGATCTTGTGCTATATAATGCCAGCAGACCCTTCTCAGAGATCTTGTGCTATATAATGCCAGCAGACCCTTCTCAGAGATCTTGTGCTATATAATGCCAGCAGACTCTTCTCAGAGCTCTTGTGCTATATAATGCCAGCAGACTCTTCTCAGAGCTCTTGTGCTATATAATGCCAGCAGACCCTTCTCAGAGCTCTTGTGCTATATAATGCCAGCAGACCCTTCTCAGAGCTCTTGTGCTATATAATGCCAGCAGACCCTTCTCAGAGCTCTTGTGCTATATAATGCCAGCAGACTCTTCTCAGAGATCTTGTGCTATATAATGCCAGCAGACCCTTCTCAGAGATCTTGTGCTATATAATGCCAGCAGACTCTTCTCAGAGCTCTTGTGCTATATAATGCCAGCAGACTCTTCTCAGAGATCTTGTGCTATATAATGCCAGCAGACTCTTCTCAGAGCTCTTGTGCTATATAATGCCAGCAGACCCTTCTCAGAGATCTTGTGCTATATAATGCCAGCAGACTCTTCTCAGAGCTCTTGTGCTATATAATGCCAGCAGACTCTTCTCAGAGCTCTTGTGCTATATAATGCCAGCAGACTCTTCTCAGAGCTCTTGTGCTATATAATGCCAGCAGACTCTTCTCAGAGCTCTTGTGCTATATAATGCCAGCAGACCCTTCTCAGAGCTCTTGTGCTATATAATGCCAGCAGACCCTTCTCAGAGCTCTTGTGCTATATAATGCCAGAAGACCCTTCTCAGAGCTCTTGTGCTATATAATGCCAGCAGACCCTTCTCAGAGCTCTTGTGCTATATAATGCCAGCAGACTCTTCTCAGAGATCTTGTGCTATATAATGCCAGCAGACCCTTCTCAGAGATCTTGTGCTATATAATGCCAGCAGACTCTTCTCAGAGCTCTTGTGCTATATAATGCCAGCAGACTCTTCTCAGAGCTCTTGTGCTATATAATGCCAGCAGACTCTTCTCAGAGCTCTTGTGCTATATAATGCCAGCAGACCCTTCTCAGAGCTCTTGTGCTATATAATGCCAGCAGACCCTTCTCAGAGCTCTTGTGCTATATAATGCCAGCAGACCCTTCTCAGAGCTCTTGTGCTATATAATGCCAGCAGACTCTTCTCAGAGCTCTTGTGCTATATAATGCCAGCAGACTCTTCTCAGAGATCTTGTGCTATATAATGCCAGCAGACTCTTCTCAGAGCTCTTGTGCTATATAATGCCAGCAGACCCTTCTCAGAGATCTTGTGCTATATAATGCCAGCAGACTCTTCTCAGAGCTCTTGTGCTATATAATGCCAGCAGACTCTTCTCAGAGCTCTTGTGCTATATAATGCCAGCAGACTCTTCTCAGAGCTCTTGTGCTATATAATGCCAGCAGACTCTTCTCAGAGCTCTTGTGCTATATAATGCCAGCAGACTCTTCTCAGAGCTCTTGTGCTATATAATGCCAGCAGACTCTTCTCAGAGATCTTGTGCTATATAATGCCAGCAGACCCTTTTCAGAGATCTTGTGCTATATAATGCCAGCAGACTCTTCTCAGAGCTCTTGTGCTATATAATGCCAGCAGACCCTTCTCAGAGCTCTTGTGCTATATAATGCCAGCAGACCCTTCTCAGAGCTCTTGTGCTATATAATGCCAGCAGACCCTTCTCAGAGCTCTTGTGCTATATAATGCCAGCAGACCCTTCTCAGAGCTCTTGTGCTATATAATGCCAGCAGACCCTTCTCAGAGCTCTTGTGCTATATAATGCCAGCAGACCCTTCTCAGAGCTCGTGCTATATAATGCCAGCAGACCCTTCTCAGAGCTCTCGTGCTATATAATGCCAGCAGACCCTTCTCAGAGCTCTTGTGCTATATAATGCCAGCAGACCCTTCTCAGAGCTCTTGTGCTATATAATGCCAGCAGACTCTTCTCAGAGCTCTTGTGCTATATAATGCCAGCAGACCCTTCTCAGAGCTCTTGTGCTATATAATGCCAGCAGACCCTTCTCAGAGATCTTGTGCTATATACTGCCAGCAGACCCTTCTCAGAGCTCTTGTACTATATAATGCCAGCAGACCCTTCTCAGAGCTCTTGTACTGTGTGTAATGACAGCAGACTCTTCTCAGAGCTCTTGTGCTATATAATGCCAGCAGACTCTTCTCAGAGATCTTGTGCTATATAATGCCAGCAGACCCTTCTCAGAGATCTTGTGCTATATAATGCCAGCAGACTCTTCTCAGAGCTCTTGTGCTATATAATGCCAGCAGACTCTTCTCAGAGCTCTTGTGCTATATAATGCCAGCAGACTCTTCTCAGAGCTCTTGTGCTATATAATGCCAGCAGACCCTTCTCAGAGCTCTTGTGCTATATAATGCCAGCAGACCCTTCTCAGAGCTCTTGTGCTATATAATGCCAGCAGACCCTTCTCAGAGCTCTTGTGCTATATAATGCCAGCAGACTCTTCTCAGAGCTCTTGTGCTATATAATGCCAGCAGACTCTTCTCAGAGATCTTGTGCTATATAATGCCAGCAGACTCTTCTCAGAGCTCTTGTGCTATATAATGCCAGCAGACCCTTCTCAGAGATCTTGTGCTATATAATGCCAGCAGACTCTTCTCAGAGCTCTTGTGCTATATAATGCCAGCAGACTCTTCTCAGAGCTCTTGTGCTATATAATGCCAGCAGACTCTTCTCAGAGCTCTTGTGCTATATAATGCCAGCAGACTCTTCTCAGAGCTCTTGTGCTATATAATGCCAGCAGACTCTTCTCAGAGCTCTTGTGCTATATAATGCCAGCAGACCCTTCTCAGAGCTCTTGTGCTATATAATGCCAGCAGACCCTTCTCAGAGATCTTGTGCTATATAATGCCAGCAGACCCTTCTCAGAGCTCTTGTGCTATATAATGCCAGCAGACCCTTCTCAGAGCTCTTGTGCTATATAATGCCAGCAGACCCTTCTAAGAGCTCTTGTGCTATATAATGCCAGCAGACTCTTCTCAGAGTTCTTGTGCTATATAATGCCAGCAGACCCTTCTCAGAGATCTTGTGCTATATAATGCCAGCAGACTCTTCTCAGAGCTCTTGTGCTATATAATGCCAGCAGACTCTTCTCAGAGCTCTTGTGCTATATAATGCCAGCAGACTCTTCTCAGAGCTCTTGTGCTATATAATGCCAGCAGACTCTTCTCAGAGATCTTGTGCTATATAATGCCAGCAGACCCTTTTCAGAGATCTTGTGCTATATAATGCCAGCAGACTCTTCTCAGAGATCTTGTGCTATATAATGCCAGCAGACCCTTCTCAGAGCTCTTGTGCTATATAATGCCAGCAGACCCTTCTCAGAGCTCTTGTGCTATATAATGCCAGCAGACCCTTCTCAGAGCTCTTGTGCTATATAATGCCAGCAGACCCTTCTCAGAGCTCTTGTGCTATATAATGCCAGCAGACCCTTCTCAGAGCTCTTGTGCTATATAATGCCAGCAGACCCTTCTCAGAGCTCTTGTGCTATATAATGCCAGCAGACTCTTCTCAGAGCTCTTGTGCTATATAATGCCAGCAGACCCTTCTCAGAGCTCTTGTGCTATATAATGCCAGCAGACCCTTCTCAGAGCTCTTGTGCTATATAATGCCAGCAGACTCTTCTCAGAGATCTTGTGCTATATAATGCCAGCAGACCCTTCTCAGAGCTCTTGTGCTATATAATGCCAGCAGACCCTTCTCAGAGCTCTTGTGCTATATAATGCCAGCAGACTCTTCTCAGAGCTCTTGTGCTATATAATGCCAGCAGACCCTTCTCAGAGCTCTTGTGCTATATAATGCCAGCAGACCCTTCTCAGAGCTCTTGTGCTATATAATGCCAGCAGACCCTTCTCAGAGCTCTTGTGCTATATAAATGCCAGCAGACCCTTCTCAGAGCTCTTGTTCTATATAATGCCAGCAGACTCTTCTCAGAGATCTTGTGCTATATAATGCCAGCAGACCCTTCTCAGAGCTCTCGTGCTATATAATGCCAGCAGACCCTTCTCAGAGCTCTTGTGCTATATAATGCCAGCAGACCCTTCTCAGAGCTCTTGTGCTATATAATGCCAGCAGACCCTTCTCAGAGCTCTTGTGCTATATAATGACAGCAGACCCTTCTCAGAGCTCTCGTGCTATATAATGCCAGCAGACCCTTCTCAGAGCTCTAGTGCTATATAATGCCAGCAGACCCTTCTCAGAGCTCTTGTGCTATATAATGCCAGCAGACCCTTCTCAGAGCTCTTGTGCTATATAATGCCAGCAGACCCTTCTCAGAGCTCTTGTGCTATATAATGCCAGCAGACCCTTCTCAGAGCTCTTGTGCGATATAATGCCAGCAGACCCTTCTCAGAGCTCTTGTGCTATATAATGCCAGCAGACCCTTCTCAGAGCTCTTGTACTGTGTAATGACAGCGCACCCTTCTCAGAGCTCTTGTGCTATATAATGCCAGCAGACCCTTCTCAGAGCTCTTGTGCTATATAATGCCAGCAGACCCTTCTCAGAGCTCTTGTGCTATATAATGCCAGCAGACCCTTCTCAGAGCTCTTGTGCTATATAATGCCAGCAGACCCTTCTCAGAGCTCTCGTGCTATATAATGCCAGCAGACCCTTCTCAGAGCTCTCGTGCTATATAATGCCAGCAGACCCTTCTCAGAGCTCTTGTGCTATATAATGCCAGCAGACCCTTCTCAGAGCTCTTGTGCTATATAATGCCAGCAGACTCTTCTCAGAGCTCTTGTGCTATATAATGCCAGCAGACCCTTCTCAGAGCTCTTGTGCTATATAATGCCAGCAGACTCTTCTCAGAGCTCTTGTGCTATATAATGCCAGCAGACCCTTCTCAGAGCTCTTGTGCTATATAATGCCAGCAGACCCTTCTCAGAGATCTTGTGCTATATACTGCCAGCAGACCCTTCTCAGAGCTCTTGTACTATATAATGCCAGCAGACCCTTCTCAGAGCTCTTGTACTGTGTGTAATGACAGCAGACCCTTCTCAGAGCTCTTGTGCTATATAATGCCATTAGACCCTTCTCAGAGATCTTGTGCTATATACTGCCAGCAGACCCTTCTCAGAGCTCTTGTACTATATAATGCCAGCAGACCCTTCTCAGAGCTCTTGTGCTATATAATGCCAGCAGACCCTTCTCAGAGCTTTTGTACTATATAATGCCAGCAGACCCTTCTCAGAGCTCTTGTACTGTGTGTAATGACAGCAGACTCTTCTCAGAGCTCTTGTGCTATATAATGACAGCGCATCGTCTCAGCCGCTCCAGCAAAGGATGCTTCACGGAAAAACTATCGGTGAGGATTTTTGCCGATAACCGATTGTTCCACCAACTATCGGTGCCGATTAATCTGCAAAACCGATGAATCGGTCGACCTCTACAGTGTATATCATGTCTGGTTCTTGCACCTCAAAATGCATTTATTTGCTAAATATCTGTCTGAAAGAAATGACAGCTGGAACTCACAGATACACTGATTTATTTCAAATGACATACTGAGAACATTCAATTCAGTGGCACTTATAGAGGAGCGCTCAGTCTGGCGTTTGAGGTCTTTATACAGAATAAAGTGGCTGAAAGGACGGACCCATTAGAAATGATAAACCTGACAGTGTCCTCATGTAACACACTCTCGCCCTGCTGGCCCTCAGAGCCCCATGGGTTCCTGACAGAGAAGAGCTGCTGGTTAATTAAACTAGTCAAAGCAGTGCTACTGTTTTCAGCAGGGCTCAGTGTTGTAGCTCTGTCCTTCTTTTACTGATGTTCTGGATGGTTCTGCAAGCAGAGGATGAACTCGGTAACTGGCCGACCCTCGTAACAGATCTTGTGCACTGCATCAAACAGGGGAAATCTGTGGGAAGAAAAAACTTTCAGCTGGGGTTGGTCTTAAAGGGATAGTTCACCCAAAACTGAAAATCACACTCGTGTCGTTCCAAAACCTTTAAGACTTTCGTTCATCTTCAGAACACAAATTAAGATCTTTCTGATGAAATCTGAGCACGTTTGAGCTTCAGCGAGAACCAATGAGGTTCATTCTCGTGTTACGCATCACGTTTGAGCTTCAGCGAGAACCAATGAGGTTCATTCTCGTGTTACGCATCACATTTAAGATTCAGCGAGAACCAATGAGGTTCATTCTCGTGTTACGCATCACATTTAAGATTCAGCGAGAACCAATGAGGTTCATTCTCGTGTTACGCATCACATTTAAGATTCAGCGAGAACCAATGAGGTTTGTTCTCGTGTTACGCATCACATTTAAGATTCAGCGAGAACCAATGAAGTTCATTCTCGTGTTACGCATCACATTTAAGATTCAGCGAGAACCAATGAGGTTCATTCTCGTGTTACGCATCACATTTAAGATTCAGCGAGAACCAATGAGGTTTGTTCTCGTGTTACGCATCACATTTAAGATTCAGCGAGAACCAATGAAGTTCATTCTCGTGTTACGCATCACATTTAAGATTCAGCGAGAACCAATGAGGTTCATTCTCGTGTTACGCATCACATTTAAGATTCAGCGAGAACCAATGAGGTTCATTCTCGTGTTACGCATCACATTTAAGATTCAGCGAGAACCAATGAGGTTCATTCTCGTGTTACGCATCACGTTTGAGCTTCTGTTTTTGTTCACTGATCAATGTTTATATGTGAATAAAAGCCTAAATTTGATCTGTTCATCATATAAAGCGATCGAGTCTCTTCAGAAAATGTGGAATAAACTGTTCAATTCATATGGATTAGTTTTATGATCTCTCTATGAATTTTTTAAAGCGTCAAAGTGGTAGTTGCGTCGCTGTCAATGGAGAGACTGAAAGCTCTCAGATTTCATCAGAAAGATCTTCATTTGTGTTCTGAAGATTAACGAAAGTCTTTTGGGGTTGGAATGACATGAGGGTGAGTAAATGGTCTCAGGGGTGAATTAACCCTTTAATGTAAATGCACAATGTCTTACCTGTCAATTACACCTTTGTTTTTAAGTATCGTGTGGACTTCAGCGGCTGTGGCCGGACCCTGCAGCTTCTGACCATTCAACATTTCCTTTTCAAGTTCCTCGAGAGACTGAAACAGAGAATCTGATGACTACAAATGCTGAGAAAGATTAGTGTATTCTAATTCAATTTGCACAGTTACTGCAACTTTAAAGCACTTGTTTTGCACTATTCATTGTATGCAAAGCTACAAATGTCATGCTAAACTGAAATGGAATTTAAATCATTTTTTTCTGTCTCATATAAACTATTTTGACCTGGTTTGATAATCCAAGATTGAATACATTTCACACTATTACTGTATCTTTGATTTTTTTAAAAAGTAGCCTTAGTAAGCATTAGAAAAAACTGTAACACTTTAGAATAATGGTCATTAATTAACATTAGTTAATGCATTAACTAACATGAACTAACCATGAGCAGTATATTTGTTACTGTATTTATTAACTTTTTTAACGTTAGTTAATATAAATCAAGCTGTTCATGGTTGGTTCATATTAGTTCAGTGCATTAACTAATGTTAACAAGATTTTAATAATGTATTAGTAAATGTTGAAATTATCATTTAGAAAGATTAATAAACACTTTCTAAGTGCAGTTCATTATTAGTTCATGTTAACTAATGTAGTTAACTAATGACCATTATTCTAAAGTGTTACCGAAAAAATATAAAAACAAACTTTTGAATTTGCACAGAAAATGCAACAAAAAAAAGTTTTTGTGACATGCCAAATTTAAATAAATATACAAGTACAAATAAGATTTGACAGCTGCACTAACAT
>JARQWZ010005797.1:0-2500 GCA_033150135.1 Gobio occitaniae
GATATTGTGAGGTCTACCTTATCGACAGCCCCAGGTGACGCTGATGTTGCCCTAACTTCCCCACAAAGCCCGGTTACCAGACCTTCAATTGCAATATCACCTGAAAACCATCTACCTGAAGCTGAAGAGTCTAGGCCAACCATTGAAGAAGGGTCATTGATGTTCAGCTGTGATGTAGACACTCTGGTGGAAGAAACTGTGGTGGAAGAACCTGGAAATTCCTTACCTGAACCAATGGATGAACATGCTAAAAGAGGAATGGAGTTATCGGGGGAAGAGATACTTACCGATGTGCCCGAAGCTGGAGTGCTGCTGGAGCTTGAGGCTGAAGATCGGGAGCCGGTCCAATCTGAGTCATCTGTGGCTTCTGATGTTCAGAGTAGTGCTACTACTTCTGGTGATATAGTGAGAGCTGATGTTGTACCCAGACGTTCAGGCCGACAGCGCCAACCCCTTCAACGGTTTCAATATACAGCATTGGGTAACCCCTTAATCTCAGTTGTTCAAACTCTTTTTCATAGTTTGTCTAATGCTTATACAGAGGCCCTTAGTTACACCACTGCAGCAGACACTGTTCCCAATCTGTAATACTCTTATAGTTACTATGCAGCGGGGACGTGCATGATCTAAGGGGGGAGGATGTAACCCTGGTTATTTCCTGGCTTTATGCTCTTTTCTCACGACTCCCCACTGTTTGTTATCGCGAGATTTGCCCAAGTATCGCGAGACTTGATACGGAGGCCGCGTCATTTCCCTTTAAATATGGCGCCGCGCTGTTGATTTGTGTGTGTGTGGGAGTCGATGTGTTGAGCTGCTGCAGATGCCTCCATTTCATGTTGAGACTGCTGTGTTGAGTGATTTAATGAGACGGGAACTGGCCAGGTTCTCGTATGGATGGCGAGCTACTAGGCCCTGAACCAAAGATTAAGAGTGCAAGCATCTGCCGGTGTGGTAGGAGGCGCTGCAGCTGCTCCCCTCACACACCCCCGCACACCATTATACATTTTCATATATTTTTGCACATTCATTTTATTTTACGGACTGATCTTCTCATGAACATGAATTGCGTGTCGGACTTTGCCCATCGTGTGGGTTGTGCATAGACGGCTGCTGAATTCAAGCACTCGAACTGAGGACACTTAGATCTGTTATTAACAATTATGAACTCAATACTATCTTTGTGTACATGTAAATATTGTAATTGTCTGTCAACTTATGTCACTGTAATATATTACACCTTTGGGTACCGCAATCTTGTGTCTGTGTTTCATTAAGCACAACCTTTTCCTCCCTGAGCTGAATTTGGTTCTTCTGATACTGGTCCACTATTCAAATCTACTGTTGCAGTATTTATACACGTTACACTGGTGATATAATTAGAATATCATCCAAAAGTTGATTTATTTCACTAATTCCATTCAAAAAGTGAAACTTGTATATTATATTCATTCATTACACACAGACTGATATATTTTAAATTTTAATGATTATAACTGACAAATAAGGAACATCCCAAATTCAGTATCTCAGAAAATGAGAATATTACTTAAGACCAATACAAAGAAAGGATTTTTAGAAATCTTGGCCAACTGAAAAGTATGAGCATGTTGACCTCTGACCTCAGAAAACACCGTGGACCAACACCAGCGCATGACATGGCACCCCAAACCATCACTGACTGTGGAAACTTTACACTGGAGCTCAAGCAGTGTGGATTGTGTGTCTCTCCTCTCTTCCTCCAGACTCTGGGACCCTGATTGACTTCATCAGAGAACATAACTCTGGCCACTCAGCAGCTCCAGTCCTGTCTGTCTTTAGCCCAGGCGAGACGCTTCTGACGCTGTCTGTTGTTCAAGAGTGCGACAGCTGAAACACATGTCTGTCATACGTCTGTGTGTAGTGGTTCTTGAAGCACTGACTCCAGCTCCAGTTCACTCTTTGTGAATCTCCTCCACATTTTTGAATGGGTTTTGTTTCTCAATCCTCTCCAGGGTGCGGTTATCCCTATTGCTTGTACACTTTTTTTCTAGCGCATCTTTTCCTTCCCTTCGCCTCTCTATTAATGTGCTTGGACACAGAGCTCTGTGAACAGCCAGCCTCTTCTGCAATGACCTTTTGTGTCTTGCCCTCCTTGTGCAAGGGGTCAAAGGTCGTCTTTTGGTCAGCTGTCAGGTCAGCTTCTTCCCCATGATAGTTTCGCCTACAGAACTAGACTGAGAGACCATTTAAAGGCCTTTGCAGGTGTTTTGAGTTCATCAGCTGATTAGAGTGTCTTCAATATTCAACCTTTTCACAATATTCTAATTTTCTGAGATACTGAATTTGGGATTTTCCTTAGTTGTCAGTTATAATCATCACTTTTTGAATGGAATTAATGAAATAAATTAACTTTTTGATGATATTATAATTATATGACCAGCACCTGTATACTTCCCCTCCCACGTCGTGTGTGTGTGTGTGTGTGTGTGTGTGTGTGTGTGTGTGTGTGTGTGTGTGTGTG
>JARQWZ010005797.1:7500-25000 GCA_033150135.1 Gobio occitaniae
TGACCAACACATGACCAACACATGACCAACACATGACCAACACAAGACCAACACATGACCAACACATGACCAACACAAGACCAACACATGACCAACACAAGACCAACACATGACCAAAACAAGACCAACACATGACCAACACATGACCAACACAAGACCAACACATGACCAACACATGACCAACACAAGACCAACACATGACCAACACAAGACCAACACATGACCAACACAAGACCAACACATGACCAACACATGACCAACACATGACCAACACAAGACCAACACAAGACCAACACATGACCAACACATGACCAACACATGACCAACACATGACCAACTCATGACCAACACAAGACCAACACATGACCAACACATGACCAACACATGACCAACACATGACCAACACATGAACAACACATGATCAACACATGACCAACACATGACATGACCAACACAAGACCAACACATGACCAACATATGACCAACACAAGACCAACACATGACCAACACATGACCAACACATGACCAACACATGACCAACACATGATCAACACATGACCAACACATGACCAACACATGACCAACACAAGACCAACACATGACCAACATATGACCAACACATGACCAACACATGACCAACACAGACCAACACATGACCAACTCATGATCAACACATGACCAACACATGACCAACTCATGATCAACACATGACCAACACATGACCAAAACATGACCAACACATGACCAACACATGACCAACACATGAACAACACATGACCAACACATGACAAACACATGACCAACACATGACAAACACATGACCAACACATGACCTACACATGAGCAACACATGACAAACACATGACCAACACATGACCAACACATGACCAACACATGACCAACACATGACCAACACATGACAAACACATGACCAACACATGACAAACACATGACCAACACATGACCAACACATGACCAACACATGACAAACACATGACCAACACATGACCAACACATGACCAACACATGATCAACACATGACCAACACATGACCAACACATGACAAACACATGACAAACACATGTGTTGGTCAAAGCTGATGCTCTGAAAGGCCTCCATTGGCTCAACTTTACACTCTCAAGACCCTTAAAAGACACTAAAGACTAAAGTTACAAAGTCCATCTCACTACAGCGGCTCTACAATAACTTTATGAAGAGACGAGAATAGTTTTTGTGCGCAAAAAAACCCTAAATAACGACTTATATAGTGATGATGATTTCAAAACACGGCATCATGAAGATTCGAAGCGTTATGAATCAGTGAGTCGATTCAGTGGTTCAGAGCATTATGAATCAGTGAGTCGATTCAGCAGTTTGGAGCGTTATGAATCAGTGAGTCGATTCAGTGGTTCAGAGCATTATGAATCAGTGAGTCGATTCAGCGGTTTGGAGCGTTATGAATCAGTGAGTCGATTCAGCAGTTTGGAGCGTTATGAATCAGTGAGTCGATTCAGCGGTTTGGAGCGTTATGAATCAGTGAGTTGATTCAGCAGTTTGGATCACCAAATTTCAGCAGTTTGGTGGTTTGACACGCGATCTGAATCATGATTCGACTCTGATTCATAACACTCTGAACCGTTGAATCGACTCACTGATTCATAACGCTTCGAAGCTTCATGATGCCGTGAATTTGAAAATCGTCATCACTATATAAGTCGTTATTTAGGGTTTTGTTTGTGCACAGAAACTATTCTCGTCTTCATAAAGTTATTGTAGAGCCGCTGTAGTGAGATGGACTTTGTAACTTTAGTCTTTAGTGTCTTTTAAAGGTCCCCTTCTTCACGATTCCATTGTTCAAACTTTAGTTAGTGTGTAATGTTGCTGTTAGAGCATAAATAATACCTGTAAAATTATAAAGCTCAAAGTTCAATGCCAAGCGAGATATTTTATTTAACAGAAGTTCCCTTTCAAAGCCTACAGCGAACGGCTGGCTTGGACTACATCCTGGTACTTCCTTCTTTAATTACGTCAGTAGAGCAGTAGAACAGACTAACCTCCGCCCACAAAGAAACGCGAAAAAGGGGGCGCGGTCTTGTTGCTGTCCCACGTGGAGAAGCGGACGGTCGCGTGGAGAAAAGGAACTGTTGCGTTGAGTGTGTTTATCGCCATGTCATCGAGACGCTGTTATTTTCATCCAGGAGTCAAATCACCTTTGTTTGGCTTTCCCAGGGACGCTGTAGAGATTATTGAACGCATACATCTCTCCGTTAAGAGGCGTGACCTTTCCAACGTGCGCTAAACTGCTGTCAAATTACAACACAGGAACCGCTTTCACGTGCGCTAAGCTGTGGTCGAATCACAGCACAGGAACCGCTTTGCACAATCAGAACTCGTTACGTATTTCTGAAGGAGGGACTTCATAGCACAAGGAAATCACCAGCCGTTTTTAGGACAGTGGAAACAGCGGTACACAGATCAGTAAATTGTGTGAAAAATACTGTGTTTTTTTACACGCGAAACATGAACACATGTTATATTGCACACTGTAAACACAATCAAAGCTTCAAAAAAACACGAAGAACGGGACCTTTAAGGGTCTTGAGAGTGTAAAGTGCATTGAGCCAATGGAGGCCTTTCAGAGCATCAGATTTACACTAAAATATCTTCATTTGTGTCTGAAGATGAACGGAGGTCTGACGGGTGTCCAACCACATGAGGGTCAGTCATTAATGACAGAATTTACATTTTTGGGTGAACTAACCCTTTAAATGAAAATGCAGTCTTTAACTCATTGTGAATTGAAATCACGCTGGTGTTTTCTCCTCTAGTGTGCCGTATATCGAGTGAATCGCTTCTCAAACAAGAACAAATGTAGGCGGGGCTTGATTGTGTTCAAGGGGAATTGATTGGATGGTTGTGGTTTGCTATTGGTGGATCTCATGTGAGTGACAGGTGGCCCCGCCCTCGTCATCAGAGAAGATATTAAGTTATTCTGACTCAAGATTATTAACACAATAATGATACATCATTTGGAATAAAAACTAAACTGTTGTCTTTTCTCTCGCCAATGTCAGCCGAGCCTCTGGTCAGACAGGTGAAGAAGACTCGAATCAGCAGAGATGACTTTGACATCTTGAAGGTGATTGGCCGAGGGACCTTCAGCGAGGTGAGGGTGTGTGCTGGTTGTGTTATGAATCAGATGATTATGAATATGCACTGATGTGTGGATGTGCAGGTGGCTCTGGCCCGGATGAGGAACACACAGCAGGTGTACGCGCTGAAGATCATGAACAAATGGGACATGCTGAAGCGTGGAGAGGTAAACACAACACACACAACACAAACCAGCGCTTCTCTTCTCCAGAGAGCTTTGACTGTACTGATGTGTGTGTGTGTGTGTGTGTTCAGACGGCGTGCTGTCAGGAGGAGCGGGAGGTTTTGCTCAGAGGAGACCGCCGCTGGATCACTGAGCTGCATTACGCTTTCCAGGATGACAATTATCTCGTACGTCTCAGACGAAACACTTAAAACACACCAGAATTATGATAATAATTCATAACTCATAACTCATCATAACTCAATACTTTACTTACTATGCACAAGCTGTGTAAGTGGCTTTGGATGGAGGCGTCTGCCAGCTTACTGCATAAATGTAAATGTTTGGGCCCATTGTAGTTTTGCGGTGCATTTAATGAACCCTGTTTGTATGTTTCATATGAAGCCTGTGTGTAAGTGTGTCCAGTCATGAGCGTTTCTTCTCCTCTGCTCTGAAGTATCTGGTGATGGATTATTATGTGGGAGGAGACCTGCTGACGCTGCTGAGTAAGTTTGGGGATCGTATCCCGGAGGATATGGCTCAGTTCTACCTGGCTGAGATGGTGATGGCCATCGACTCCGTCCACAGACTTGGTTATGTGCACAGGTACCTCTGCTAATTGACTAACTAACCAACTAACCAACCGACCAAACAAACTAATCAACCAACCAACTAACTAATCAATCGACCGACCAACTAATCAACCAACCAACTAATCAACCAAATACCAACCAACTAATCAACTGACCAACCAACTAACTAATCAGCCAACTAATCAATCAACCAACCAACCAACCAAACAACCAACCAACTAACTAATCAACTTACCAACCAACTAATCAACTGACCAACCAACCAACCAACCAACCAACCAACTAATGAACCAACCATCTAAACAACCAACCAACTAATCAACTAACTGACCAACCAACTAAATATCTAACCAACTAACTAACCAACAAACCATCTAATTAACTAACTAACTAACAAACCAACTAACTCACCAACCAACCAACAACTAACTAACTAACTAACCAACCAACTAACTAACTAACCAACTAATCAATCAACCAAACTACCAACCAACTAATCAACCAACTAACCAACCAACCAACCAACTCATCAACCAACTAACCAACCAACCAACCAACTAATCAACCAACCAACTAACCAACCAACTAATCAACTAACTGACCAACCAACCAACCAACTAATCAACCAACTAACCAACCAACCAACTAACCAACTAATGAACCAACCAACTAATCAACTAACTGACCAACTAAATATCTAACCAACTAATCAACTAACTGACCAAACAACTAAATATCTAACCAACTAACTAACCAACCAACCATCTAATTAACCAACTAACTAACTAACTAACTAACTAACTAACTAACTAACTAACTAACTAACTAACTAACTAACTAACTAACTAACTAATTAATTAATTAAATTAACCAACCAACCAACCAACCAACTAAATAACTAACCAACTAACTAACAAACCAACCAACTAATCAATCAACCAACTAAATAACTAACCAATTAACTAAACAACTAACCAACCAACTAATCAACCAACCAACTAAATAACCAACCAATCAATCAACCAACCAACTAAATAACTAACCAACTAACTAACAAACCAACCAACTAATCAATCAACCAACAAAATATCTAACCAACTAACCTACCAACTAATCAACCAACCAACCAACTAACTAACCAACCAATCAACCAACCAACCAACTAACTAACAAACCAACCAGCTAATCAATCAACCAACAAAATATCTAACCAACTAACTAACCAACCAACCAACCATCTAATTAACCAACTAACTAACTAACTAACTAACTAACTAACTAACTAACTAACTAACTAACTAACTCACTAACTAACTAACTAACTAACTAACTAACTAACTAACTAACTAATTAAAATAACCAACCCACCAACCAATCAACCAACCAACTAAATAACTAACCAACCAACTAACTAACTAACTAACTAACTAACTAACTAACTAACTAACTAACTAACTAACTAACTAACTAACTAACTAACTAACTAACTAACTAACCAACCAACTAATCAATCAACCAACCAACACACCAACTAAATAACTAACCAACCAGCTAACCAAATAATATATCAAGTTAAGTGTTCATTGGAAGAAATATATATTATTTTGCCATGAAAATAGACCTGAACGGTTAATAAGTCAGTAATCCCTTGCTTCATTCAGTGTTTGAGTTCATATGATGATATGTAGGATGTTATATTCAGTCTGATGTGAGGTTATTAATGTGTGTCTCCTCCTGTAGAGACATTAAGCCTGATAACGTCCTGCTGACGGCCGATGGTCACGCGCGATTGGCTGACTTCGGCTCCTGTCTGCGGCTGGAGGATGATGGACTGGTGATGTCTGGTGATGCTCAGAGCTGTATTGAGTCCAGTGTGAGCGGCGGCTGACCTCACACTCGTGTGTTTCTCTGCACAGGTCCACTCTCCGGTGGCTGTGGGCACTCCAGACTATCTGTCCCCGGAGATCCTGCGGGCGCTGGAGGCCGGCGGCGGGTACGGCTCCGACTGCGACTGGTGGGCTCTGGGCGTCTGCGCATTACGAGATGCTGCTGGGGACCACGCCCTTCTACGCAGAGTCCATCGCGGAGACCTACGCCAAAATAATACACTTCAAGGTAAAGCAGCAGAAGTCCTGTGACCAGATGTCTGAGGAGAGCAACGGTCCCATGTTCAAAGAATGATTCATTTAGAACGTTTAAAGAAACTAGATGTTTTGAACCTTCTGAGAATATTCACAAATAACGTTACCAACGAATCAACCAACCAACCAACTAATCAACCAACTAACCAACCAACTAATCAACTAACCAACCAACTAATAAACTAATCAACTGACCAACCAACTAACTAATCAGCCAACTAATCAATCAACCAACCAACTAACTAACTAACAACCAACCAACCAACTAAATAACTAACCAACTAACTAAACAACTAACCAACCAACTAATCAACTAATCAACTGACCAACCAACTAACTAACCAACTAATGAACCAACCAACTAATCAACCACCTAACCAACCAACTAATCAACTAACTGACCAACCAACTATATATCTAACCAGCTAACTAACCAACTAACCAACCAACTAATCAATCAACCAACCTACCAACCAACTAATCAAACAACTTACTAATCAACCAACCAACTCATCACAACTCAACTCATAAACAACTAACTCAACTCAACCAACTAATCAACTAATCAACTGACCAACCAACTAACTAACCAACTAACCAACCAACTAATCAACTAACTGACCAACCAACCATATAATTAACCAACTAACTAACCAACCAACTAACTCACCAACCAACCAACCAACTAACTAACTAACTAACTAACTAACTAACTAACTAACTAACTAACTAACTAACTAACTAACTAACTAACTAACTAACTAATCAATCAACCAACCAACCAACCTACCAACCAACAAATCAAACAACTAACTAATCAACCAACCAACTCATCAACCAACCAACTAATCAACCAACCAACTAATCAAGTTCCCTCCCTCATTACTATAGGACGTTCCCTCCCTCATTACTATAGGACGTTCCCTCCCTCATTACTAAGGACGTTCCCTCCTTCATTACTATAGGACGTTCCCTCCTTCATTACTATAGGACGTTCCCTCCTTCATTACTATAGGACGTTCCCTCCCTCATTACTATAGGACGTTCCCTCCCTCATTACTAAGGACGTTCCCTCCTTCATTACTATAGGACGTTCCCTCCCTCATTACTATAGGACGTTCCCTCCTTCATTACTAAGGACGTTCCCTCCTTCATTACTATAGGACGTTCCCTCCCTCATTACTATAGGACGTTCCCTCCCTCATTACTATAGGACGTTCCCTCCTTCATTACTAAGGACGTTCCCTCCTTCATTACTATAGGACGTTCCCTCCTTCATTACTATAGGACGTTCCCTCCCTCATTACTAAGGACGTTCCCTCCTTCATTACTATAGGACGTTCCCTCTCTCATTACTATAGGACGTTCCCTCCCTCATTACTATAGGACGTTCCCTCCTTCATTACTATAGGACGTTCCCTCCCTCATTACTATAGGACGTTCCCTCCCTCATTACTATAGGATGTTCCCTCTCTCATTACTATAGGACGTTCCCTCCCTCATTACTATAGGACGTTCCCTCCCTCATTACTATAGGACGTTCCCTCCCTCATTACTATAGGACGTTCCCTCCTTCATTACTATAGGACGTTCCCTCCCTCATTACTATAGGACGTTCCCTCCCTCATTACTATAGGACGTTCCCTCTCTCATTACTATAGGACGTTCCCTCCCTCATTACTATAGGACGTTCCCTCCCTCATTACTATAGGACATTCCCTCCCTCATTACTATAGGACGTTCCCTCCTTCATTACTATAGGACGTTCCCTCCCTCATTACTATAGGACGTTCCCTCCCTCATTACTATAGGACGTTCCCTCCCTCATTACTATAGGACGTTCCCTCCCTCATTACTATAGGACGTTCCCTCCTTCATTACTATAAGGACATTCCCTCCCTCATTACTATAGGACGTTCCCTCCTTCATTACTATAGGACGTTCCCTCTCTCATTACTATAGGACATTCCCTCCCTCATTACTATAGGACGTTCCCTCCTTCATTACTATAGGACGTTCCCTCCCTCATTACTATAGGACGTTCCCTCCCTCATTACTATAGGACGTTCCCTCCCTCATTACTATAGGACGTTCCCTCCCTCATTACTATAGAACGTTCCCTCCCTCATTACTATAGGACGTTCCCTCCCTCATTACTAAGGACGTTCCCTCTTTCATTACTATAGGACGTTCCCTCTCTCATTACTATAGGACGTTCCCTCTCTCATTAATATAGGACGTTCCCTCCTCATTACTATAGGACGTTCCCTCCCTCATTACTATAGGACGTTCCCTCCCTCATTACTATAGGACGTTCCCTCCCTCATTATTATTGGACGTTCCCTCCCTCATTACTATAGGACGTTCCCTCCCTCATTACTATAGGACGTTCCCTCCCTCATTACTATAGGACGTTCCCTCCTCATTACTATAGGACGTTCCCTCCCTCATTACTATAGGACGTTCCCTCCTTCATTACTATAGGACGTTCCCTCTCTCATTACTATAGGACGTTCCCTCCCTCATTACTATAGGACGTTCCCTCCCTCATTACTATAGGACGTTCCCTCCCTCATTACTATAGGACGTTCCCTCCTTCATTACTATAGGACGTTCCCTCCTTCATTACTATAGGACGTTCCCTCCTTCATTACTATAGGACGTTCCCTCCCTCATTACTATAGGACGTTCCCTCCTTCATTACTATAGGACGTTCCCTCTCTCATTACTATAGGACGTTCCCTCCCTCATTACTATAGGACGTTCCCTCCCTCATTACTATAGGACGTTCCCTCCTTCATTACTATAGGACGTTCCCTCCTTCATTACTATAGGACGTTCCCTCCCTCATTACTATAGGACGTTCCCTCCTTCATTACTATAGGACGTTCCCTCCTTCATTACTATAGGACGTTTCCTCCCTCATTACTATAGGACGTTCCGTCCTTCATTACTATAGGACGTTCCCTCTCTCATTACTATAGGACGTTCCCTCCCTCATTACTATAGGATGTTCCCTCTCTCATTACTATAGGACGTTCCCTCCCTCATTACTATAGGACGTTCCCTCCTTCATTACTATAGGACGTTCCCTCCCTCATTACTATAGGACGTTCCGTCCTTCATTACTATAGGACGTTCCCTCTCTCATTACTATAGGACGTTCCCTCCCTCATTACTATCGGACGTTCCCTCCCTCATTACTATAGGATGTTCCCTCTCTCATTACTATAGGACGTTCCCTCCCTCATTACTATAGGACGTTCCCTCCTTCATTACTATAGGACGTTCCCTCCTTCATTACTATAGGACGTTTCCTCCCTCATTACTATAGGATGTTCCCTCTCTCATTACTATAGGACGTTCCCTCCTTCATTACTATAGGACGTTCCCTCCTTCATTACTATAGGACGTTCCCTCCTTCATTACTATAGGACGTTCCCTCCTTCATTACTATAGGACGTTCCCTCCCTCATTACTATAGGACGTTCCCTCCTTCATTACTATAGGACGTTCCCTCTCTCATTACTATAGGACGTTCCCTCCCTCATTACTATAGGACGTTCCCTCCCTCATTACTATAGGACGTTCCCTCCCTCATTACTATAGGACGTTCCCTCCTTCATTACTATAGGACGTTCCCTCCTTCATTACTATAGGACGTTCCCTCCCTCATTACTATAGGACGTTCCCTCCCTCATTACTATAGGACGTTCCCTCCTTCATTACTATAGGACGTTCCCTCCTTCATTACTATAGGACGTTCCCTCCCTCATTACTATAGGACGTTCCCTCCTTCATTACTATAGGACGTTCCCTCCTTCATTACTATAGGACGTTTCCTCCCTCATTACTATAGGACGTTCCGTCCTTCATTACTATAGGACGTTCCCTCTCTCATTACTATAGGACGTTCCCTCCCTCATTACTATAGGATGTTCCCTCTCTCATTACTATAGGACGTTCCCTCCCTCATTACTATAGGACGTTCCCTCCTTCATTACTATAGGACGTTCCCTCCCTCATTACTATAGGACGTTCCGTCCTTCATTACTATAGGACGTTCCCTCTCTCATTACTATAGGACGTTCCCTCCCTCATTACTATAGGACGTTCCCTCCCTCATTACTATAGGATGTTCCCTCTCTCATTACTATAGGACGTTCCCTCCCTCATTACTATAGGACGTTCCCTCCTTCATTACTATAGGACGTTCCCTCCTTCATTACTATAGGACGTTTCCTCCCTCATTACTATAGGACGTTCCCTCCTTCATTACTATAGGACGTTCCCTCCTTCATTACTATAGGACGTTCCCTCCCTCATTACTATAGGATGTTCCCTCTCTCATTACTATAGGACGTTCCCTCCCTCATTACTATAGGACGTTCCCTCCTTCATTACTATAGGACGTTCCGTCCTTCATTACTATAGGACGTTCCCTCTCTCATTACTATAGGACGTTCCCTCCCTCATTACTATAGGACGTTCCCTCCCTCATTACTATAGGATGTTCCCTCTCTCATTACTATAGGACGTTCCCTCCCTCATTACTATAGGACGTTCCCTCCCTCATTACTATAGGATGTTCCCTCTCTCATTACTATAGGACGTTCCCTCCCTCATTACTATAGGACGTTCCCTCCTTCATTACTATAGGACGTTCCCTCCCTCATTACTATAGGATGTTCCCTCTCTCATTACTATAGGACGTTCCCTCCCTCATTACTATAGGACGTTCCCTCCCTCATTACTATAGGACGTTCCCTCCCTCATTACTATAGGACGTTCCCTCCTTCATTACTATAGGACGTTCCCTCCCTCATTACTATAGGACGTTCCCTCTCTCATTACTATAGGACGTTCCCTCCCTCATTACTATAGGACGTTCCCTCCCTCATTACTATAGGATGTTCCCTCTCTCATTACTATAGGACGTTCCCTCCCTCATTACTATAGGACGTTCCCTCCTTCATTACTATAGGACGTTCCCTCCCTCATTACTATAGGACGTTCCCTCCTTCATTACTATAGGACGTTCCCTCTCTCATTACTATAGGACGTTCCCTCCCTCATTACTATAGGACGTTCCCTCCTTCATTACTATAGGACGTTCCCTCCTTCATTACTATAGGACGTTCCCTCCTTCATTACTATAGGACGTTCCCTCTCTCATTACTATAGGACGTTCCCTCCTTCATTACTATAGGACGTTCCCTCTCTCATTACTATAGGACGTTCCCTCCCTCATTACTATAGGACGTTCCCTCCCTCATTACTATAGGATGTTCCCTCTCTCATTACTATAGGACGTTCCCTCCCTCATTACTATAGGACGTTCCCTCCTTCATTACTATAGGACGTTCCCTCCCTCATTACTATAGGACGTTCCCTCCTTCATTACTATAGGACGTTCCCTCTCTCATTACTATAGGACGTTCCCTCCCTCATTACTATAGGACGTTCCCTCCTTCATTACTATAGGACGTTCCCTCTCTCATTACTATAGGACGTTCCCTCCTTCATTACTATAGGACGTTCCCTCCCTCATTACTATAGGACGTTCCCTCCCTCATTACTATAGGACGTTCCCTCCTTCATTACTATAGGACGTTCCCTCCTCATTACTATAGGACGTTCCCTCCTTCATTACTATAGGACGTTCCCTCCTTCATTACTATAGGACGTTCCCTCTCTCATTACTATAGGACGTTCCCTCCTTCATTACTATAGGACGTTCCCTCCCTCATTACTATAGGACGTTCCCTCCCTCATTACTATAGGACGTTCCCTCCTTCATTACTATAGGACGTTCCCTCTCTCATTACTATAGGACGTTCCCTCCTTCATTACTATAGGACGTTCCCTCCTTCATTACTATAGGACGTTCCCTCCCTCATTACTATAGGACGTTCCCTCCCTCATTACTATAGGACGTTCCCTCCTTCATTACTATAGGACGTTCCCTCTCTCATTACTATAGGACGTTCCCTCCTTCATTACTATAGGACGTTCCCTCCCTCATTACTATAGGACGTTCCCTCCCTCATTACTATAGGACGTTCCCTCCTTCATTACTATAGGACGTTCCCTCCTTCATTACTATAGGACGTTCCCTCTCTCATTACTATAGGACGTTCCCTCCTTCATTACTATAGGACGTTCCCTCTCTCATTACTATAGGACGTTCCCTCCCTCATTACTATAGGACGTTCCCTCCTTCATTACTATAGGACGTTCCCTCCCTCATTACTATAGGACGTTCCCTCTCTCATTACTATAGGACGTTCCCTCCTTCATTACTATAGGACGTTCCCTCCCTCATTACTATAGGACGTTCCCTCCCTCATTACTATAGGACGTTCCCTCCTTCATTACTATAGGACGTTCCCTCCTTCATTACTATAGGACGTTCCCTCCCTCATTACTATAGGACGTTCCCTCCCTCATTACTATAGGACGTTCCCTCCTTCATTACTATAGGACGTTCCCTCCTCATTACTATAGGACGTTCCCTCCTTCATTACTATAGGACGTTCCCTCCCTCATTACTATAGGACGTTCCCTCCCTCATTACTATAGGACGTTCCCTCCCTCATTACTATAGGACGTTCCCTCCCTCATTACTATAGGACGTTCCCTCCTTCATTACTATAGGACGTTCCCTCCCTCATTACTATAGGACGTTCCCTCCCTCATTACTATAGGACGTTCCCTCCCTCATTACTATAGGACGTTCCCTCCCTCATTACTATAGGACGTTCCCTCCTTCATTACTATAGGACGTTCCCTCCCTCATTACTATAGGACGTTCCCTCCCTCATTACTATAGGACGTTCCCTCCTTCATTACTATAGGACGTTCCCTCCTTCATTACTATAGGACGTTCCCTCTACACTGCATTCCCATCACGTTTGCAGGAGCTTTAGGGGACCTAGAGTGTGATTGGTTGGTCGTGTTCAGGTCCTTCAGAACGTGTGTGTGTGAATCAGTGTCCTCTGGGCTGCTTTACTAATGAGGGTCAGTCAAGCACATGATCTGCACAGAAGTTGCTTCTCTAAGATGGATCGATATCAACTCTTTGTCCAACTTCATATCCAGAACATGTTAGCATAGCAAAATATAGCGTGCAGTACTGACGTGTTCTGGATATGAAGTTGGACAAACAGTCGGTATTGATCCATATTTGAGAAGCAGATCCTGTGTTTAACTGACCCTCATTAGTAAAGCAGCCCAGAGGACACTGATTCACAAACACGTGATGAAAACTAACTGACTAACTAACCAACAACCAACTAATCAACTAACCAACTAACCAACCAACCAACTACCCAGCTAACTAACTAACTAACTAACTAACTAACTAACTAACTAACTAACTAACTAACTAACTAACTAACCAGCTAACCAACCAACCAACCAACCAACCAACCAACTAACTAACTAACTAACTAACTAACTAACTAACCGAAACCAACTTGGGTTGTTTTTAACCAGCATGTTTTAGAGTGTAGCTAACCAACCAACCAACTAGCACACACATGTTCTGAACACAGTAAACGTGATGAAGGAACAGAACACAACCAAAACCCCACTCTAGGTCCCCTAAAGCTCCTGCAGACGTGATGGGAATGCAGTGTAGAGACTGAACTGAACAAGAGCCGTCCCGAATGAAACGTCCCATCGGACTAACAGGGAACCGTATGGGACGCTCCCGAATGTCCTCTTACGAGCGTCCCCTAGAGTCACATCAGGATCCTTGAACTGCAGCACCTTCACAACCAACAGAGGCTTTAGGAGCTTCCCTGATGTTCTGTGGAGGTTCGAGATGTTCATCAGCTTTAGGGAACATTTTCAAACCCATATTTCTGTTCTGTGTTATTAATGCTGAACTGAAAGACTCGTATGGTGAGAAACTGACACTCTCGTGATCTGATAAACACACACACACTGCACATCCAGAGCTTCCTCTTCTGTGAAGAACTCAACTCAACCGCTAAAGGTGACCGAGCACATGTGCATGTCAGAGGAAACATCAGGAAACATCAGGAGGAAGCAGGAAATATCAGGAAACATCAGGAGGAAGCAGGAAATATCAGGAAACATCAGGAGGAAGCAGGAAACATCAGGAAACAACATCAGGAAACACCAGGAAACATCAGGAGGAAGCAGGAAACATCAGGAAACAACATCAGGAAACATCAGGAAACATCAAGAGGAAGCAGGAAATATCAGGAAACATCAGGAGGAAGCAGGAAACATCAGAAAACATCAGGAGGAAGCAGGAAACATCAGGAAACATCAGGAGGAAGCAGGAAACATCAGGAGGAAGCAGGAAACATCAGAAAACATCAGGAGGAAGCAGGAAACATCAGGAAACATCAGGAGGAAGCAGGAAACATCAGGAAACATCAGGAGGAAGCAGGAAACATCAGGAGGAAGCAGGAAACATCAGGAAACATCAGGAGGAAGCAGGAAACATCAGGAAACATCAGGAGGAAGCAGGAAACATCAGGAGGAAGCAGGAAACATCAGAAAACATCAGGAGGAAGCAGGAAACATCAGGAAACATCAGGAGGAAGCAGGAAACATCAGGAAACAACACCAGGAAACATCAGGAGGAAGCAGGAAACATCAGGAAACAACATCAGGAAACATCAGGAAACATCAAGAGGAAGCAGGAAATATCAGGAAACATCAGGAGGAAGCAGGAAACATCAGAAAACATCAGGAGGAAGCAGGAAACATCAGGAGGAAGCAGGAAACATCAGAAAACATCAGGAGGAAGCAGGAAACATCAGGAAATAACATCAGGAAACATCAGGAGGAAGCAGGAAACAACAGGAAACAACATCAGGAAACATCAGGAGGAAGCAGGAAACATCAGGAAACAACATCAGGAAACATCAGGAGGAAGCAGGAAACATCAGGAAACATCAGGAAACAACATCAGGAAACATCAGGAAACAACAGGAGGAAGCAGGAAACATCAGGAAACAACATCAGGAAACATCAGGAGGAAGCAGGAAACATCAGGAAACATCAGGAGGAAGCAGGAAACATCAGGAAACATCAGGAGGAAGCAGGAAACATCAGGAAACATCAGGAAACAACATCAGGAAACATCAGGAAACAACAGGAGGAAGCAGGAAACATCAGGAAACAACATCAGGAAACATCAGGAGGAAGCAGGAAACATCAGGAAACATCAGGAGGAAGCAGGAAACATCAGGAAACATCAGGAGGAAGCAGGAAACATCAGGAGGTAGCAGGAAACATCAGGAAACATTAGGAGGAAGCAGAAAACATCAGGAAACATCAGGAGGAAGCAGGAAACAACAGGAAACATCAGGAGGAAGCAGGAAACAACAGGAAACAACATCAGGAAACATCAGGAAACATCAGGAGGAAGCAGGAAACATCAGGAAACAACATCAGGAAACATCAGGAGGAAGCAGGAAACATCAGGAGGAAGCAGGAAACATCAGGAAACAACATCAGGAAACATTAGGAAACATCAGGATGAAGCAGGAAACATCAGGAAACGACATCAGGAAACATCAGGAGGAAGCAGGAAACATCAGGAAACAACATCAGGAAACATCAGGAGGAAGCAGGAAACATCAGGAAACAACATCAGGAAACATCAGGAGGAAGCAGGAAACATCAGGAAACATCAGGAAACAACATCAGGAAACATCAGGAGGAAGCAGGAAACATCAGGAAACATCAGGAAACAACAGGAGGAAGCAGGAAACATCAGGAAACATCAGGAAACAACAGGAGGAAGCAGGAAACATCAGGAAACAACATCAGGAAACATTAGGAAACATCAGGATGAAGCAGGAAACATCAGGAAACGACATCAGGAAACATCAGGAGGAAGCAGGAAACATCAGGAAACAACATCAGGAAACATCAGGAGGAAGCAGGAAACATCAGGAAACAACATCAGGAAACATCAGGAGGAAGCAGGAAACATCAGGAAACATCAGGAAACAACATCAGGAAACATCAGGAGGAAGCAGGAAACATCAGGAAACAACATCAGGAAACATCAGGAGGAAGCAGGAAACATCAGGAAACATCAGGAAACAACATCAGGAAACATCAGGAGGAAGCAGGAAACATCAGGAGGAAGCAGGAAACATCAGAAAACATCAGGAGGAAGCAGGAAACATCAGGAAACAACATCAGGAAACATCAGGAGGAAGCAGGAAACAACAGGAAACAACATCAGGAAACATCAGGAGGAAGCAGGAAACATCAGGAAACAACATCAGGAAACATCAGGAGGAAGCAGGAAACATCAGGAAACATCAGGAAACAACATCAGGAAACATCAGGAAACAACAGGAGGAAGCAGGAAACATCAGGAAACAACATCAGGAAACATCAGGAGGAAGCAGGAAACATCAGGAAACATCAGGAGGAAGCAGGAAACATCAGGAAACATCAGGAGGAAGCAGGAAACATCAGGAAACATCAGGAAACAACATCAGGAAACATCAGGAAACAACAGGAGGAAGCAGGAAACATCAGGAAACAACATCAGGAAACATCAGGAGGAAGCAGGAAACATCAGGAAACATCAGGAGGAAGCAGGAAACATCAGGAGGAAGCAGGAAACATCAGGAGGAAGCAGGAAACATCAGGAAACATTAGGAGGAAGCAGGAAACATCAGGAAACATCAGGAGGAAGCAGGAAACAACAGGAAACATCAGGAGGAAGCAGGAAACAACAGGAAACAACATCAGGAAACATCAGGAGGAAGCAGGAAACATCAGGAAACAACATCAGGAAACATCAGGAGGAAGCAGGAAACATCAGGAGGAAGCAGGAAACATCAGGAAACAACATCAGGAAACATTAGGAAACATCAGGATGAAGCAGGAAACATCAGGAAACGACATCAGGAAACATCAGGAGGAAGCAGGAAACATCAGGAAACAACATCAGGAAACATCAGGAGGAAGCAGGAAACATCAGGAAACAACATCAGGAAACATCAGGAGGAAGCAGGAAACATCAGGAAACATCAGGAAACAACATCAGGAAACATCAGGAGGAAGCAGGAAACATCAGGAAACATCAGGAAACAACAGGAGGAAGCAGGAAACATCAGGAAACATCAGGAAACAACAGGAGGAAGCAGGAAACATCAGGAAACAACATCAGGAAACATTAGGAAACATCAGGATGAAGCAGGAAACATCAGGAAACGACATCAGGAAACATCAGGAGGAAGCAGGAAACATCAGGAAACAACATCAGGAAACATCAGGAGGAAGCAGGAAACATCAGGAAACAACATCAGGAAACATCAGGAGGAAGCAGGAAACATCAGGAAACATCAGGAAACAACATCAGGAAACATCAGGAGGAAGCAGGAAACATCAGGAAACAACATCAGGAAACATCAGGAGGAAGCAGGAAACATCAGGAAACA
>JARQWZ010005797.1:30000-35000 GCA_033150135.1 Gobio occitaniae
CCGGAGCCAGAGTCAGAGCCGGAGCCGGAGCCGCGACTCAGAGAAAACATCACTGCTGAGCACAGGGAGACGGAGCCAGGGCTGGAGCCGGAGCCAGAGTCAAGGCCGGAGCCAGAGCTGGAGCCGGAGCCAGAGTCAGAGCCGGAGCCGGAGCCGGAGCCGGAGTCAGAGCCGGAGTCAGAGCTGGAGTCAGAGCCGGAGCCAGAGCCGGAGCCGGAGCCGGAGCCGGAGCCGGAGCCGCGACTCAGAGAAAACATCACTGCTGAGCACAGGGAGACGGAGCCAGGGCTGGAGCCGGAGCCAGAGTCAGAGCCGGAGCCGGAGCCGGAGCTGGAGCCGGAGCAGCGACTCAGAGAAAACATCACTGCTGACCACAGGGAGCCAGGGCTAGAGCCGGAGCCAGAGTCAGAGTCAGAGCCGGAGCAAGTGTCGGAGCCGGAGCCAGGGCTGGAGCCGGAGCCAGAGTCAGAGCCGGAGTGGCTGCTCAGAGAAAACATCACTGCTGAGCACAGGGAGACGGAGCCAGGGCTGGAGCCGGAGCCAGAGTCGGAGTCGGAGCCGGAGCCGGAGCCGGAGCCGGAGCCGCGACTCAGAGAAAACATCACTGCTGAGCACAGGGAGACGGAGCCAGGGCTGGAGCCAGAGCCGGAGCCGGAGTCAGAGCCGGAGTCAGAGCCGGAGCTAGAGCCGGAGTGGCTGCTCAGAGAAAACATCACTGCTGAGCACAGGGAGACGGAGCCAGAGCCGGAGCCAGAGTCAGAGCCGGAGCCGGAGCTGGTGCCGGAGCAGCGACTCAGAGAAAACATCACTGCTGAGCACAGGGAGACGGAGCCAGGGCTGGAGCCGGAGCCAGAGCCGGAGCCAGAGTCAGAGCCGGAGCCGGAGCTGGAGCCGGAGCAGCGACTCAGAGAAAACATCACTGCTGAGCACAGGGAGACGGAGCCAGGGCTGGAGCCGGAGCCAGAGCCGGAGCCAGAGTCAGAGCCGGAGCCGGAGCTGGAGCCGGAGCAGCGACTCAGAGAAAACATCACTGCTGAGCACAGGGAGCCGGAGCCAGAGCCGGAGCCAGAGTCAGAGTCAGAGCCGGAGTGGCTGCTCAGAGAAAACATCACTGCTGAGCACAGGGAGCCGGAGCCAGAGCCGGAGCCAGTGTCGGAGCCGGAGCCAGAGCCGGAGCAGCGACTCAGAGAAAACATCACTGCTGAGCACAGGGAGCCGGAGCCAGGGCCGGAGCAAGTGTCGGAGCCGGAGCCAGGGCTGGAGCCGGAGCCAGAGTCAGAGCCGGAGTGGCTGCTCAGAGAAAACATCACTGCTGAGCACAGGGAGACGGAGCCAGGGCCGGAGCCAGTGTCAGAGCCGGAGCCGGAGTCAGAGCCGGAGCCAGGGCTGGAGCCGGAGCCAGAGCAGCGGACTGCTGAGCACAGGGAGCCGGAGCCAGGGCTGGAGCCAGAGCAGCAGCTCAGAGAAAACATCACTGCTAAGCACAGGGAGCCGGAGCCAGGGCCGGAGCCAGTGTCGGAGCCGGAGCCAGGGCTGGAGCCAGGGCTGGAGCCGGAGCCAGAGCAGCGGCTCAGAGAAAACATCACTGTTGAGCCCAGGGAGACGGAGCCAGGGCTGGAGCCGGAGCCAGAGCCGGAGCCAGTGTCGGAGCCAGAGCCGGAGCCGGAGCCCAGGGACACACACACTCAGGAGCTGCAGAGGTACAGATCATACATTCACATTTAATCACACGTTATTTAATGTGCTGAACATATTCGGTTATATTTCAGTACTCACTATAGTTAGGGATTATAGTTGTAAACAATGTTAAAGACCCAAATCCACCAAATGAGCACGAGCTGATGAGTCCGTCTGAAGGCGGAGCGGTCAGCAGATCCTCTGTGTGACTGACCAGTGGTGCTGATGTTCCTCAGACGGCTGATCAAAGCTGAGCGCAGGAGCAGAGAGCTGGAGCAGGAGATGAGCAGCCTGAGGCAGGAGATCCTCCGACTGAGCACAGGTCAGACACACACACACACACACACACACACACACACACGCGTCATCTGAGACCGGTCATGTGACACTGAAGACTGTAGTGATGATGATAAATCACACTTTACTATATATTCACACAGAGAAAAGCTGATCAACACTGAAGTGTGTGTGTGTGTGTGTGTGTGTGTGTGTGTACAGCTGATCTACACTGGAGTGTGTGTGTGTGTGTGTGTGTGTGTGTGTGTGTGTGTGTGTGTGTGTGTGTGAGAACAGCTGATCTACACTGGTGTGTGTGTGTGTGTGTGTGTGTGTGTGTGTGTGTGTGTGTGTGTGTGTGTGTGTGTGTGTACAGCTGATCTACACTGGAGTGTGTGTGTGTGTGTGTGTGTGTGTGTGTGTGTTCTACACTGGGGTGTCTGTGTGTGTGTGTGTATGCGTGTACAGCTGATCTACACTGGTGTGTGTGTGTGTGTGAGTGTGTGTGTGTGTGAACAGCTGATCTACACTGGAGTGTGTGTGTGTGTGTGTGTGTGTGTACAGCTGATCTACACTGGAGTGTGTGTGTGTGTGTGTGTGTGTGTGTGTGTGTGTGTGTGTACAGCTGATCTACACTGGAGTGTGTGTGTGTGTGTGTGTGTGTGTGTGTGTGTGTGTGTGTGTGTGTGTGTGTGTGTGTGTGTGTGTGTGTGTGTGTGTGTGTGTGTGTGTGTGTGTGTGTGTGTGTGTGTCTACACTGGAGTGTGTGTGTGTGTGTGTGTGTGTGTGTGTGTGTGTGTGTGTGTGTGTGTGTGTGTGTACAGCTGATCTACACTGGAGTGTGTGTGTGTGTGTGTGTGTGTTCTACACAGGAGTGTGTGTGTGTGTGTGTGTGTGTGTGTGAGTGTGTGTGTGTGTGTGTGTGTGTGTGTGTGTGTGTGTGTGTGTGTGTGTGTGTGTGTGTGTGTGTGTATGTGTGTACAGCTGATCTACACTGGAGTGTGTGTGTGTGTGTGTGTGTGTGTGTGTGTGTGTGTGTGTGTGTGTGTGTGTGTTCTACACTGGAGTGTGTGTGTGTGTGTGTGTGTGTGTACAGCTGTGTGTGTGTGTGTTTGTGTGTGTGTGTGTGTGTGTGTGTGTGTGTGTGTGTGTGTACAGCTGATCTACACTGGTGTGTGTGTGTGTGTGTGTGTGTGTGTGTGTGTGTGTGTGTGTGTGTGTGTGTGTGTGTGTGTGTGTGTGTGTGTGTGTGTGTATGTGTGTGTGTGTGTGTGACAGAACAGCTGATCTACACTGGAGTGAGTGTGTGTGTGTGTGTGTGTGTGTGTGTGTGTGTGTGATGGGTAGGTTTAGGGGCAGTGTAAGGGGATAGAAAATACGGTTTGTACGGTATAAAAACCATTACGCCTATGGAATGTCCTCACATTTCACAAAAACAAACATGTGTGTGTGTGTGTGTGTGTGTGTGTGTGTGTGTGTGTGTGTGTGTGTGTGTGTGAGAGAACAGCTGATCTACACTGGAGTGAGTGTGTGTGTGTGTGTGTGTGTGTGTGTGTGTGTGTGTGTGTGTGTGTGTGTGTGTGTGTGTGTGTGTGTGTGTGTGTGTGTGTGTGTGAGTGTGTGTGTGTGTGTGTGTGTGTGTGTGTGTGTGTGTGTGTGTGTGTGTGTGTGTGTGTGTGTGTGTGAGAACAGCTGATCTACACTGGAGTTATGATCAGATTCATGAGCAGGAGAGACTCAGAAACATTAAAACTCTTAGAGTCTCTCAATGAGGAAGAGCTTCAGTGTTACTGCACCAGTTCTGCTTTATCCTGTTCACACACACGCATGATGTTCCTCACAGCGCTGCAGTATGAGTGTGTGTGTGTGTGTGTATGTGTGTGTTTGTGTGTGTCAAGTCAAGTCAGCTTTATTTATATAGCGCTTTTAACACTGCAGATTGTTTCACAGCAGCTTCACAGTGTTAAACAGGAAAATAATGCAGCATAATTTTATTCAGCCATTCTGCAAATTTCATTTCAGTTATCATACAGTGACAGTGTGGGCTTTAGATCAGTAACTAGAGCAGTAATTTAGTTTAAATGGTTAATTTATTTTAATAATTAGATTTATTTGGATATTTAGTTGAACATTTAGTGTCTCCAACTGAGCAAACCAAGCCAGAGGAAACCAAACCCCATCAGGAGCAGAATGGAGGAAAATAAACCTTGGAGAAACCAGGCTCAGTCGGGGGGGCAGTTCTCCTCTGGCCAATTAACAAACAGCGTATGATTATTATTCTGGAAACTTTACAGGTCAGAGGTCATAATAGATCAGAATATTCGGAAAGATCGGAGTCATCACGCCGGAGACGGGTTTATTGAGGATGCCGTGACGATGAGGCAGTTTCAGAGTCTAATCACGGTCTCTCAGACACTTCAGGGTCATGTGTTGGTCATGTGTTGGTCATGTGTTGGTCATGTGTTGGTCATGAGTTGGTCATGTGTTGGTCATGTGTTGGTCTTGTGTTGGTCATGAGTTGGTCATGTGTTGGTCATGGTTTGGTCATGTGTTGGCCATGTGTTGGTCATGTGTTGGTCATGTGTTGGTCATGTGTTGGTCATGTGTTGGTCTTGTGTTGGTCATGTGTTGGTCATGTGTTGGTCATGTGTTGGTCATGTGTTGGTCATGTGTTGGTCATGTGTTGGTCATGAGTTGGTCATGAGTTGGTCATGTGTTGGTCATGTGTTGGTCATGTGTTGGTCATGAGTTGGTCATGTGTTAGTCTTGTGTTGGTCATGTGTTGGTCATGTGTTGGTCATGAGTTGGTCATGTGTTCGTCATGAGTTGGTCATGTGTTGGTCTTGTGTTGGTCTTGTGTTGGTCATATGTTGGTCATGTGTTGGTCATGAGTTGGTCATGTGTTGGTCATGAGTTGGTCATGTGTTGGTCTTGTGTTGGTCATGTGTTGGTCATGTGTTGGTCATGAGTTGGTCATGAGTTGGTCATGTGTTGGTCATGTGTTGGTCATGAGTTGGTCATGTGTTGGTCATGAGTTGGTCATGTGT
>JARQWZ010005797.1:37500-55000 GCA_033150135.1 Gobio occitaniae
GAGTGTGTGAGTGTGTGTGTGTGTGTTTGAGTGTGTGTGTGTGTGTGTGTGAGTGTGTGTGCGTTTGAGTGTGTGTGAGTGTGTGTGCGTTTGAGTGTGTGTGTGTGTGTGTGTGTGTGTTTGAGTGTGTGTGTGTGTGTGTGTGTGTGTCAGACAGGGCCGCTCTAACGCCTGTTTCTCCTCCAATCACAGAGCTGTGTGTGTGTCCGCCTCTGCTCTCATTGGCCGGCCGCTGTCTGGATGTAAGGCCGTCTCTCTGCAGAACGGTAGCGCTGCATCTGTCACGCTCTGTCCTCTTCCTCTATTACTGTATCATGAGGCTGTGCTTCATTCCCAGCTGTAAATGTCAGTTGTTTATCCGCTGAATCTGATTGGCAAACCTTGTGTTTCTAGAGCTCAGCTCCGCCCCCTGCCTGCCATCACCCGCTAGTGAAGCCGCTGCTCCGCCACCTGCTGCTGTTCAACAGGGTGAGGATTTGAATAATAATAATCTTAAGCATGTTTAATCAATTTAATTTATCAGACTTTAACAATTTAATATATATATACACTGATCAGGCATAACATTATGACCGGTGACTAACACTGATGATCTCCTGTTAGTGGGTGGGATATATTAGGCAGCAAGTGAACATTTTTGTCATGAAGGACCAGTGGAGAACCGGCCACAGGGTCATGGAGGACCAGTGGAGAACCGGCCACAGGGTCATGGAGGACCAGTGGAGAACCGGCCACAGGGTCATGGAGGACCAGTGGAGAACCGGCCACAGGGTCATGGAGGACCAGTGGAGAACCGGCCACAGGGTCATGGAGGACCAGTGGAGGACCGGCCACAGGGTCATGAAGGACCAGTGGAGAACCGGCCACAGGGTCATGAAGGACCAGTGGAGAACCGGCCACAGGGTCATGAAGGACCAGTGGAGAACCGGCCACAGGGTCATGAAGGACCAGTGGAGAACCGGCCACAGGGTCATGAAGGACCAGTGGAGAACCGGCCACAGGGTCATGGAGGACCAGTGGAGAACCGGCCACAGGGTCATGAAGGACCAGTGGAGAACCGGCCACAGGGTCATGAAGGACCAGTGGAGAACCGGCCACAGAGTCATGAAGGACCAGTGGAGAACCGGCCACAGGGTCATGAAGGACCAGTGGAGAACCGGCCACAGAGTCATGAAGGACCAGTGGAGAACCGGCCACAGGGAAGGACCAGTGGAGAACCGGCCAGAGGGTCATGAAGAACCAGTGGAGAACCGGCCACAGGGTCATGGAGGACCAGTGGAGAACCGGCCACAGGGTCATGAAGGACCAGTGGAGAACCGGCCACAGGGTCATGAAGGACCAGTGGAGAACCGGCCACAGGGAAGGACCAGTTAAGAACCGGCCACAGGGTCATGAAGGACCAGTGGAGAACCGGCCACAGGGTCATGGAGGACCAGTGGAGAACCGGCCACAGGGTCATGAAGGACCAGTGGAGAACCGGCCACAGGGTCATGAAGGACCAGTGGAGAACCGGCCACAGGGTCATGAAGGACCAGTGGAGAACCGGCCACAGGGTCATGAAGGACCAGTGGAGAACCGGCCACAGGGTCATGGAGGACCAGTGGAGAACCGGCCACAGGGTCATGGAGGACCAGTGGAGAACTGGCCACAGGGTCATGGAGGACCAGTGGAGAACCGGCCACAGGGTCATGGAGGACCAGTGGAGAACCGGCCACAGAGTCATGAAGGACCAGTGGAGAACCGGCCACAGGGTCATGAAGGACCAGTGGAGAACCGGCCACAGGGTCATGGAGGACCAGTGGAGAACCGGCCACAGGGTCATGGATGACCAGTGGAGAACCGGCCACAGGGTCATGGAGGACCAGTGGAGAACCGGCCACAAGGTCTTGAAGGACCAGTGGAGAACCGGCCACAAGGTCTTGAAGGACCAGTGGAGAACCGGCCACAGGGTCATGAAGGACCAGTGGAGGACCAGTGGAGAACTGGCCACAGGGGAGGACCAGTGGAGAACTGGCCACAGGGAAGGACCAGTGGAGAACCGGCCACAGGGTCATGAAGGACCAGTGGAGAACCGGCCACAGGGAAGGACCAGTGGAGAACCGGCCACAGGGTCATGGAGGACCAGTGGAGAACCGGCCACAGGGTCATGAAGGACCAGTGGAGAACCGGCCACATGTTCATGAAGGACCAGTGGAGAACCGGCCACAGGTTCATGAAGGACCAGTGGAGAAACGGCCACATGGTCATGGAGGACCAGTGGAGAACCGGCCACAGGGTCATGGAGGACCAGTGGAGAACAGGCCACAGGGTCATGGAGGACCAGTGGAGAACCGGCCACAGGGTCATGGAGGACCAGTGGAGAACCGGCCACAGGGTCATGAAGGACCAGTGGAGAACCTGCCACAGGGTCATGAAGGACCAGTGGAGAACCGGCCACAGGGTCATGAAGGACCAGTGGAGAACCGGCCATAGGGTCATGAAGGACCAGTGGAGAACCTGCCACAGGGTCATGAAGGACCAGTGGAGAACCGGCCACAGGGTCATGGAGGACCAGTAGAGAACCGGCCACAGGGTCATGGAGGACCAGTGGAGAACCGGCCACAGGGTCATGAAGGACCAGTGGAGAACCGGCCACAGGGTCATGAAGGACCAGTGGAGAACCAGCCACAGGGTCATGGAGGACCAGTGGAGAACCGGCCACAGGGTCATGGAGGACCAGTGGAGAACCTGCCACAGGGTCATGAAGGACCAGTGGAGAACCTGCCACAGGGTCATGAAGGACCAGTGGAGAACCTGCCACAGGGTCATGAAGGACCAGTGGAGAACCGGCCACAGGGTCATGAAGGACCAGTGGAGAACCGACCACAGGGTCATGAATGACCAGTGGAGAACCTGCCACAGGGTCATGGAGGACCAGTGGAGAACCGGCCACAGGGTCATGGAGGACCAGTGGAGAACCGGCCACAGGGTCATGGAGGACCAGTGGAGAACCGGCCACAGGGTCATGAAGGACCAGTGGAGAACCGGCCACAGGGTCATGAAGGACCAGTGGAGAACCGGCCACAGGGTCATGGAGGACCAGTGGAGAACCGGCCAAAGTGTCATGGAGGACCAGTGGAGAACCTGCCACAGGGTCATGGAGGACCAGTGGAGAACCTGCCACAGGGTCATGAAGGACCAGTGGAGAACCGGCCACAGGGTCATGAAGGACCAGTGGAGAACCGGCCATAGGGTCATGGAGGACCAGTGGAGAACCGGCCACAGGGTCATGAAGGACCAGTGGAGAACCGGCCACAGGGTCATGTAGGACCAGTGGAGAACCGGCCACAGGTTCATGAAGGACCAGTGGAGAACCGGCCACAGGGGAGGACCAGTGGAGAACCGGCCACACGGAAGGACCAGTGGAGAACTAGCCACAGGGTCATGAAGGACCAGTGGAGAACTGGCCACAGGGTCATGAAGGACCAGTGGAGAACCGGCCACAGGGTCATGAAGGACCAGTGGAGAACCGGCCACAGGGTCATGAAGGACCAGTGGAGAACCGGCCACAGGGTCATGGAGGACCAGTGGAGAACCGGCCACAGGGTCATGAAGGACCAGTGGAGAACCGGCCACAGGGTCATGGAGGACCAGTGGAGAACCGGCCACAGGGTCATGAAGGACCAGTGGAGAACCGGCCACAGGGTCATGAAGGACCAGTGGAGAACCGGCCACAGGGTCATGAAGGACCAGTGGAGAACCGGCCACAGGTTCATGAAGGACCAGTGGAGAACCGGCCACAGGGGAGGACCAGTGGAGAACCGGCCACACGGAAGGACCAGTGGAGAACTAGCCACAGGGTCATGAAGGACCAGTGGAGAACCGGCCAAAGGGTCATGAAGGACCAGTGGAGAACCGGCCAAAGGGTCATGGAGGACCAGTGGAGAACCGGCCACAAGGTCTTGAAGGACCAGTGGAGAACCGGCCACAGGGTCATGAAGGACCAGTGGAGAACTGGCCACAGGGTCATGAAGGACCAGTGGAGAACCGGCCACAGGTTCATGAAGGACCAGTGGAGAACTGGCCACAGGGTCATGGAGGACCAGTGGAGAACCGGCCACAGGGTCATGAAGGACCAGTGGAGAACCGGCCACAGGGTCATGAAGGACCAGTGGAGAACTGGCCACAGGGTCATGAAGGACCAGTGGAGAACCGGCCACAGGGTCATGAAGGACCAGTGGAGAACCGGCCACAGGGTCATGGAGGACCAGTGGAGAACCGGCCACAGGGTCATGAAGGACCAGTGGAGAACCGGCCACAGGGTCATGGAGGACCAGTGGAGAACCGGCCACAGGGTCATGAAGGACCAGTGGAGAACCGGCCACAGGGTCATGAAGGACCAGTGGAGAACTGGCCACAGGGTCATGAAGGACCAGTGGAGAACCGGCCACAGGTTCATGAAGGACCAGTGGAGAACCGGCCACAGGGGAGGACCAGTGGAGAACCGGCCACACGGAAGGACCAGTGGAGAACTAGCCACAGGGTCATGAAGGACCAGTGGAGAACCGGCCAAAGGGTCATGAAGGACCAGTGGAGAACCGGCCACAGGGTCATGGAGGACCAGTGGAGAACCGGCCACAAGGTCTTGAAGGACCAGTGGAGAACCGGCCACAGGGTCATGAAGGACCAGTGGAGAACTGGCCACAGGGTCATGAAGGACCAGTGGAGAACCGGCCACAGGTTCATGAAGGACCAGTGGAGAACTGGCCACAGGGTCATGGAGGACCAGTGGAGAACCGGCCACAGGGTCATGAAGGACCAGTGGAGAACCGGCCACAGGGTCATGAAGGACCAGTGGAGAACTGGCCACAGGGTCATGAAGGACCAGTGGAGAACCGGCCACAGGGTCATGAAGGACCAGTGGAGAACCGGCCACAGGGTCATGGAGGACCAGTGGAGAACCGGCCACAGGGTCACAGGATCTCAATCCAATCGAGCATCTGTGGGATGAGCTGAACAAACAAGTCCGATCCATGGAGGCCCCACCTCACAACTTACAGAATGTAAAGGATCTGCTGCTAACATCTTCAGCACACCTTATGGCGTCTAGATGAGTCAATGCCTCAACGGGTCAGGGGGACCAACACAATATTAGTAAGGTGGTCGTAATGTTATGCCTGATTGGTGCCTGACTGAGGAGCAGTGGTCAGTTAGTGAGCGTCTGTGGTGGTTTGCAGGTGTGGATGCCGGCGGTCAGGAGTGAGTCGTATCTGCTGGTCTGTGCTGGACGGACTGTGGGAGCGGCTCTGCTGACGTCTCCTGAGGGACCCTAGATAGTCTGCAGCCGCTGAAGTCTCCTGAGGGACCCTAGATAGTTTGCAGCCGCTGAAGTCTCCTGAGGGACCCTAGATAGTCTGCAGCGCTGACGTCTTCTGAGGGACCCTAGATAGTCTGCAGCCGCTGAAGTCTCCTGAGGCACCCTAGATAGTCTGCAGCCGCTAAAGTCTCCTGAGGGACCCTAGATAGTCTGCAGTCGCTGAAGTCTCCTGAGGGACCCTAGATAGTCTGCAGCCGCTGAAGTCTCCTGAGGGACCCTAGATAGTCTGCAGCCGCTGAAGTCTCCTGAGGGACCCTAGATAGTCTGCAGCCGCTGAAGGAGGCGTCCGATCTGATGACTCCTGTCGCTTTATCCCGAATGAGGTGTTTAAATGTGTCAGAATATTCCTGTAAAGGTGGTTGTTGTAAATCTGCCGTTGGTTATACAGTACGTGCGCATATATCAGTTTAATAACACTCACATTTCATTAGAATTCAGACACTTCACATTATGGGATGATTTTAGACTCAAAATGATTAATAAATGCACACACAAATATCCATGAACGTGATAAATGTTGCAGAACAAAAAATGCTTTTCTTACTTAGTATTTTTGTCTTGTTTTCAGTCCAAATATATACAAAATCTTACAATTTGAAGCATTTACTAGACAAGCAAAAGTTTTTAACTTATTTTGGGGGAAAATAACTCAAAATTACGGGAAAATAAAAATACATTAAATATATTTATATTAAAAATAAAATAAGCAAAATAATCTTAATTCAAACAGAAAACAAGATTATTTTGCCTACCCCATTGGCAGATTATTTTGCTTATTTTAAGCAAAAACTCCCTTAATTTTTAGTTATTTTAGTAATTTTTAGTTATAATGGAGGTGTTATATCACACGTGTTTGTGTTCAGGAGTTCCTGCTCAAACTCCATCATTATTTACCAGAGATATATTTTGTACAAAACGAGAAGTTGTTTTAAGTATTAAAAACTATTTAAGAGTGACTTAAAAAAGTTGGCTTATTTATTTAACACAGTGTGAGATATTTTTATTTATTCTGGGAAAATGTTAGCCTAGAAATCCAGACTCACTCTAGCGGACGCAGATCTAAGGCTAGTCTAGCGACTCTCCGTCGGCCTGCACGCTGGAAAATCCAAACTCGGGTCTGGCCAATCACAGCGTGTATAGAGTCGGTGGGCGGGCTTAACATAATGACGGCAGAGTTGTGGCAGTTCTATTCTATATGTTTACCTTGTTATTTAAAGCTTCACTGTGTAACTTTTTTAGTTTATTCTTAGCTAAAAACACTTAGTTCTTTCAAAAATATATGTGCTCATTAATGTATATTTACTTCTTTCATGTAATAAAGTATTCTCGTAAGTTTATAATATGCCATTGAAAAAACATACGGGTGAGGGTTCGAATGCCGGTCGCCATGTTGCTCCTCCATCTTGAACGTACATTAGCCAAAGAGGGACATACCCGTAATTCAAGCTTTGCCTTTGGCGTTTAAACACTCGATGGCACCGTGACGAATGTGGACGAGGTCGAACTGGAAGCCATATTAATCTTGGACTAAATCGGCCACCGTAGGAGTTAAAACGAAATCGGAATTGAGAGGAACAGAAACTAATATTCACTGGATGGTCATATACAAGTTCACCACTAGATGGGGGAAAATATCACACTGTGTAGCTTTAAATGGTTTAATGAAGCTTCGGCCCATTTTAAAATGATAAAGACATTTTTTGTAGCCTGGTCCTACCCGACTCTCGTTCATTTCATTCGCTCTTCATTGACACTGGCTATAACTTCTGGATACTCGGTAGCGGAGCCACAACGGACCGAACGGCTTCACTCGCATCTTTCTCCACCGCCATTACTGAACTACAACTCAAACTAGCGCACAACTTTAACGCCATCGCTCTCAGCCACGCCCTCTGTTCTCAGCCACGCCCTCTGTTCGCTGATTGGACCGGAAACAATTTGTTCGGAGAAAACCTAAGATTATACCGCAGTCTCAGACGGAGAACTGAAGGAAAATGAAAATTGAGCGGAAGTACGTAGGAGGGCGGAGCCAGGCTACATTTTTTGCTCACCCTACTGAAAAATCAGACCAGTATGTGTGATCTGAGTGGAGTGGGTGTGGCTTGTATGATCTGTGTGGAGAGGGTGTGGCTTGTATGATCTGAGTGGAGTGGGTGTGGCTTGTATGAGCTGTGTGGAGTGGGCGTGGCTTGTATGATCTGAGTGGAGTGGGTGTGGCTTGTATGATCTGTGTGGAGAGGGTGTGGCTTGTATGATCTGTGTGGAGAGGGTGTGGCTTGTATGAGCTGTGTGGAGTGGGCGTGGCTTGTATGATCTGTGTGGAGAGGGTGGGGCTTGTATGATCTGTGTGGAGAGGGCGTGGCTTGTATGATCTGTGTGGAGAGGGTGTGGCTTGTATGATCTGTGTGGAGTGGGTGTGGCTTGTATGATCTGTGTGGAGAGGGTGTGGCTTGTATGAGCTGTGTGGAGTGGGCGTGGCTTGTATGATCTGTGTGGAGAGGGCGTGGTCTGTATGATCTGTGTGGAGTGGGTGTGGCTTGTATTAGCTGTGTGGAGTGGGTGTGGCTTGTATGATCTGTGTGGAGAGGGTGTGGCTTGAATGATCTGTGTGGAGTGGGTGTGGCTTGTTTGATCTGTGTGGAGTGGGCGTGGCTTGTATTAGCTGTGTGGAGTGGGTGTGGCTTGTATGATCTGTGTGGAGAGGGTGTGGCTTGTATGATCTGTGTTGAGTGGGTGTGGCTTGAATTATCTGTGTGGAGTGGGTGTGGCTTGAATGATCTGTGTGGAGTGGGCATGGCTTGTATGAGCTGTGTGGAGTGGGCGTGGCTTGTATGATCTGTGTGGAGTGGGCATGGCTTGTATGATCTGTGTGGAGTGGGCGTGGCTTGTATGATCTGTGTGGAGAGGGTGTGGCTTGAATGATCTGTGTGGAGAGGGTGTGGCTTGAATGATCTGTGTGGAGAGGGTGTGGCTTGAATGATCTGTGTGGAGAGGGCATGGCTTGTATGATCTGTGTGGAGTGGGCGTGGCTTGTATGAGCTGTGTGGAGTGGGTGTGGCTTGTATGATCTGTGTGGAGAGGGTGTGGCTTGAATGATCTGTGTGGAGAGGGTGTGGCTTGAATGATCTGTGTGGAGAGGGTGTGGCTTGAATGATCTGTGTGGAGAGGGCATGGCTTGTATGATCTGTGTGGAGTGGGCGTGGTCTGTATGAGCTGTGTGGAGTGGGTGTGGCTTGTATGATCTGTGTGGAGTGGGCGTGGTCTGTATGATCTGTGTGGAGAGGGTGTGGCTTGAATGATCTGTGTGGAGTGGGTGTGGCTTGTTTGATCTGTGTGGAGTGGGCGTGGCTTGTATTAGCTGTGTGGAGTGGGTGTGGCTTGTATGATCTGTGTGGAGAGGGTGTGGCTTGAATGATCTGTGTGGAGAGGGTGTGGCTTGAATGATCTGTGTGGAGAGGGTGTGGCTTGAATGATCTGTGTGGAGTGGGTGTGGCTTGAATGATCTGTGTGGAGTGGGCGTGGCTTGTATTAGCTGTGTGGAGTGGGTGTGGCTTGTATGATCTGTGTGGAGAGGGTGTGGCTTGTATGATCTGTGTTGAGTGGGTGTGGCTTGAATTATCTGTGTGGAGTGGGTGTGGCTTGAATGATCTGTGTGGAGTGGGCATGGCTTGTATGAGCTGTGTGGAGTGGGCGTGGCTTGTATGATCTGTGTGGAGTGGGCATGGCTTGTATGATCTGTGTGGAGTGGGCGTGGCTTGTATGATCTGTGTGGAGAGGGTGTGGCTTGAATGATCTGTGTGGAGAGGGTGTGGCTTGAATGATCTGTGTGGAGAGGGTGTGGCTTGAATGATCTGTGTGGAGAGGGCATGGCTTGTATGATCTGTGTGGAGTGGGCGTGGCTTGTATGAGCTGTGTGGAGTGGGTGTGGCTTGTATGATCTGTGTGGAGAGGGTGTGGCTTGAATGATCTGTGTGGAGAGGGTGTGGCTTGAATGATCTGTGTGGAGAGGGTGTGGCTTGAATGATCTGTGTGGAGAGGGCATGGCTTGTATGATCTGTGTGGAGTGGGCGTGGTCTGTATGAGCTGTGTGGAGTGGGTGTGGCTTGTATGATCTGTGTGGAGTGGGCGTGGTCTGTATGATCTGTGTGGAGAGGGTGTGGCTTGAATGATCTGTGTGGAGTGGGTGTGGCTTGTTTGATCTGTGTGGAGTGGGCGTGGCTTGTATTAGCTGTGTGGAGTGGGTGTGGCTTGTATGATCTGTGTGGAGAGGGTGTGGCTTGAATGATCTGTGTGGAGAGGGTGTGGCTTGAATGATCTGTGTGGAGAGGGTGTGGCTTGAATGATCTGTGTGGAGTGGGTGTGGCTTGAATGATCTGTGTGGAGTGGGTGTGGCTTGTTTGATCTGTGTGGAGTGGGCGTGGCTTGTATGAGCTGTGTGGAGTGGGCGTGGCTTGTATGATCTGTGTGGAGTGGGTGTGGCTTGAATTATCTGTGTGGAGTGGGCATGGCTTGTATGAGCTGTGTGGAGTGGGCGTGGCTTGTATGATCTGTGTGGAGTGGGCGTGGCTTGTATGATCTACAAGCTGATGCGGATCACAGTGAACCATGTGATTTCTGGAGGAACATGATCCTGAGTGAGTTTCATTCAGCTGCTGTTAAAAACTGAGGGCTCAGTATGATCAAAAAAATTAAACTTTTATTCAGCAAGGATACATAAAATTGATAAAAATTGACAGTAAGGATATGCATAATGTTACAAAAGATTCTGAAATGAATGTAAATATAATCATTTGTATCATTCCTTTTCTTAAAAATGGTCTGAAGGCAGAAATGGGAGAATTTTTTGTATTATTTTAACTATAAATCGTAGTTTTCTGATTGTGTTGTTCTCATAGATCTCGCTCATGTGGTGTTAAATGTGATTGTCCTGTCACTGTCAGCTGATGATCTGTGCTTTACTCCCTCTAGTGGAGAACCAGAGCTCTGCTGCTGTGGAGAAAACATTACAGGAGCATCCCAACATTCCCAGCATGCCTGGCCTCAGGGGACAGTGATGACCAGAGGAAAGGTCAGCGATTCCCTTTCTTTTGAGCTAAAATACACACAAACATTCATGGCTTTATTCTCCCCTCACAGGTGTAAAAGAACGACAGAGAGACGACAGAAGTCCCAGTTCTGAGTGTTGAGAGACAGGAACTAAAGAGCACACGTTATTCATCAGCAAACCGGTCAGACAGAAGCATGATACAGTGCTGCATGTTTAAAGGATTAGTTCACTTTTAAATCAACTTTTGCTGATAGTTTACTCACCCCCATGTCATCCAAGATGTCCATGTCTTTCTTTCTAAAGTCGAAAAGAAATGAAGGTTTTTGATGAAAACATTCCAGGATTTTTCTCCATATAATGGACTTCAATGGGCTCCAAACGGTCCAGTTTCAGTGCAGCTTTAAACGACACCAGATGATGAATAAGGGTCTGATCTAGAGAAACCATCAGTTTCTGAGAGAAACCCAGCAGTATTTATGCTATTATTTTACCTCTTATCAGACGAGCGTGATCATCTCTGAGCTCAGACATAACTTTTGCTTAGTGAGGTCAAAATACGAGCCTGGTCATAGATGTATCAATCGTAGATGCCTCATTAGCACCTGCACGGATCAGTAGAATGAGGCATCTACGATTGATACATCTATGACCAGGCTCGTATTTTGACCTCACTAAGCAAAAGTTATGTCTGAGCTCAGAGATGATCACGCTCGTCTGATAAGAGGTAAAATAATAGCATAAATACTGCTGGGTTTCTCTCAGAAACTGATGGTTTCTCTAGATCAGACCCTTATTCATCATCTGGTGTCGTTTAAAGCTGCACTGAAACTGGACCGTTTGGAGCCCATTGAAGTCCATTATATGGAGAAAAAGACTGTTTTCATCCAAAACCTTCATTTCTTTTCGACTTTAGAAAGAAAGACATGGACATCTTGGATGACATGAGGGTGAGGAAATAATCAGCAAAAGTTTATTTAAAAATGAACTAATCCTTTAATTCCTCGAGTGCGGAAATAAATAAGAAAATTACCCAACTCACAACATAGGTTCCAAGAAGTTATGAAAACGTTATTTCTATGTTCCATTGATGTTACGTTTGTTCATAAAGTTGCGAGAACGCTGTCCCGTGTTCTTGTGTCGTCAGTGTCATGCGTTCACATGTAGAGGCCGGCCCCGGGGTACAGCACGAAGGGCCCGAGGCTGTGCTGCGAGGGCCCCTCCAGCATGTGTTTGCGGTAGTAGCGGCGCAGGGCCGGGCTGCTGGGGTGCTGCTGCCTCACATGCAGGAAGTATTCGTCCGGCCGGCTGGAGGTGAAGCCGCAGTCCTCGCACACGAAGATCTTGGAGCGGCGCTGGCGGTAGGCGTACTGCTGCCGCACACCGTGGATCTTCCGCAGGTGCGACTCCAGCGAGCAGCGCTGAGTGAAGGCCTTCTCACACAGATCACACCTGTACGGGCGGATGCCTGCACACGGAACACACACTCAGAACACACACCATCTTAATTCCAACTTTATTTCTCACAACTCCGACTTTATATCTCGCAACTCTGACTTTATTTCTCGCAATTCCGACTTTATATATCACGCTATTCTGACTTTATATATCTCGCAATTCCGACTTTATTTCTTGCAATTCTGACTTTATATATCTCGCAATTCCGACTTTATTTCTTTCAATTCTGACTTTATATATCTCGCAATTCCGATTTTATATCTCGCAATTCCGACTTTATATCGCACAACTCCGACTTTATATATCTTGCAATTACGACTTTATATCGCACAACTCCGACTTTATATATTTTGCAACTCCGACTTTATGTCTCGCAATTCCGACTTTATATCTCGCAGCTCTGACTTTATTTCTCGCAATTCCGAGTTTATATATCACACAATTCTGACTTTATATATCTCGCAACTCTGACTTTATATATCTCGCAATTCCGACTTTATATCTCGAAATTCTGAGTTTATATATCTCTCAGCTCTGACTTTATTTCTCGCAATTCCGAGTTTATATATCTCTTAATTCCGAGTTTATTTATCTCGCAATTCCGACTTTATTTCTTGCAATTCTGAGTTTATATATCACGTAATTCTGACTTTATATATCTTGCAATTCCGACTTTATATCACGCAATTCTGAGATTATATATCTCTCAATTCCGAGTTTATATATCTCCCAATTCCGACTTTATTTCTTGCAATTCCGACTTTATATCTCGCAACTCCGACTGTATTTCTCACAACTCTGACTTTATAAATCTCGCAATTCTGAGTTTATATATCTTGCAACTCCGACTTTATATATCTTGCAGTTACGACTTTATATATCCTGCAATTCCGACTTTATATCTCGAAATTCTGAGTTTATATATCTCTCAGCTCTGACTTTATTTCTCGCAATTCCGAGTTTATATATCTCGCAATTCTGACTTTATATCTTGCAATTCTGACTTTATATCTCGCAATTCTGACTTTATATATCTTGCAATTCTGACTTTATATCTCCCAACTCCGACTTTATATATCTCGCAGTTACGACTTTATATATCTTGCAATTCCGACTTTATACATCTTGCAATTCCGACTCCCCGACCCAAACTAACAGTGTTCTATAGCTACACGTCCCGTCAAAAGCCTTAATTAGTTTAGTTTGTGTGTACAAATAAAGGATGATGACTATAATGGTAAAGATATAGTTCTAAATATAAAAGAGCAGACCACAACCATAACGACAACGACACAGAGGAACGATATACTGACAGCAGATGAATGATAAAACACTGACAGCCAATCTGAATCCTTCCTGCTTTACCTCGAGCATTTAAAGAGACAGGCGACAGGTATCCTGTGACTCTAGCTGTGGTGTGAACGAGCCTTTATTCAAACATCATGATTTGAGCTGTAGAGTGTTCTATATTTCGCAATTCTGACTTTATATCTCGGAACTCTGACTTTATATATCTCGCAGTTACGACTTTATATATCTTGCAATTCTGACTTTATATCTCGAAATTCCGAGTTTATATATCTCGCAGTTACGACTTTATATATCTCTCAGCTCTGACTTTATTTCTCGCAATTCCGAGTTTATATATCTCGCAATTCTGACTTTATATATCTCGCAATTCTGACTTTATATCTCGCAATTCTGACTTTATATCTTGCAATTCTGACTTTATATATCTTGCAATTCCGACTTTATATCTCGAAATTCTGAGTTTATATATCTCTCAGCTCTGACTTTATTTCTCGCAATTCCGAGTTTATATATCTCGCCATTCTGACTTTATATATCTTGCAATTCCGACTTTATATATCTCGCAATTCTGACTTTATATCTCGCAATTCTGACTTTATATCACGCAATTCTGAGTTTATATATCTCGCAATTCCGAGTTTATATATCACGCAATTCTGACTTTATATATCTCGCAATTCTAACTTTATATCGCGCAACTCTGACTTTATATATTTCGCAACTCCAACTTTATATATTTCGCAATTCTGACTTTATATATCTCGCAATTCTGACTTTATATATCTCGCAATTCTGACTTTATATATCACGCAATTCTGACTTTATATCTCGCAATTCTGACTTTATATATCTCGCAATTCTGACTTTATATCTCGCAATTCTGACTTTATATATCTCGCAACTCCGACTTTATATATCTCGCAGTTACGACTTTATATATCTTGCAATTAATTTAAAGAGACAGAGGGCAGGTATCCTGTGATCATGATTTGAGCTGTAGAGTGTGTTTCTCACCGGTGTGTGTCCGCATGTGTCTCTTGAGGTCGAAGGTGTCGTTGAAGCCCTTCCCGCAGTACCTGCAGGGGTGTCTCTTGATCAGGCTGTGGCACTTCAGGTGGCGGGTCAGCATCCGCTGAAGCGGGAACAGCTTATGGCACACGGAGCACAGGAACTCGGACGAGCCGCCGGATTCACGCACCTGGAAATAATGCGGGAATTAGACCAACATCACAGAAACATCATTACAGATCACGCTTGTCCATAACGCTGAGAGAACGTTGCCAGAGCGTTCTGGTGTCACCTTGTTCATCGGAGCGGATGTTAATGCGGCCGGAGGGAGAGGGAGAGGAAGAGGACGTGAACTCTGAGACGGCTGAATTCTCTCCATCCCATAATCCTCTCTGTGACACTCCAGAGCAGCAGGAGCAGGTGTGTGTTTATGGATGGGCTCTGACACTGATTCCAGATCAGCACTGTGTGTTTGTATAGCGACTGAAACACAAACACACACACACATTAGATCACTACAGAAGATCCCACATCAGCTGATTATTTCTCACAATTCCGACTTTATATATCACGCAATTCTGACTTTATATATCACACAATTCTGACTTTATATATCTCGCAATTCCGACTTTATTTCTCACAATTCCGAGTTGATATATCACACAATTCTGACTTTATATATCTCACAATTCTGACTTTATATATCTCGCAATTCCGACTTTATATATCTCACAACTCCGACTTTATATATCTCGCAATTCCGACTTTATTTCTCACAATTCCGAGTTGATATATCACACAATTCTGACTTTATATATCTCACAACTCCGACTTTATATATCTCGCAATTCCGACTTTATTTCTCACAATTCCGAGTTGATATATCACACAATTCTGACTTTATATATCTCACAACTCCGACTTTATATATCTCGCAATTCCGACTTTATTTCTCACAATTCCGAGTTGATATATCACACAATTCCGACTTTATATATCTCACAACTCCGACTTTATATATCTCGCAATTCCGACTTTATTTCTCACAATTCCGAGTTGATATATCACACAATTCTGACTTTATATATCTCACAACTCCGACTTTATATATCTCGCAATTCCGACTTTATTTCTCACAATTCCGAGTTGATATATCACACAATTCCGACTTTATATATCTCACAACTCCGACTTTATATATCTCGCAATTCCGACTTTATTTCTCACAATTCCGAGTTGATATATCACACAATTCCGACTTTATATATCTCACAACTCCGACTTTATATATCTCGCAATTCCGAGATATATAAATCTCCAGTGTTGACTGTTCCTCAGGAGTTTTGTTTGTTTTCAGCACTAAAAATAATCAAATCAAATATTTTTTTTCCCATTTTTGGGGGTTTTCATCAAACCAGGATAAATAACCAGGAGAATAACAGTCACTCCTGAGACTCTATAGTCAGATCAGATCACACTGAAAATTAATGTGTTTGATCATATCAGATCTATAACATCTAATAAATACACACATTTCTCCCATCTGAGAGTGTTAAATCACAAGTGTGTGTCATTAAAGATGAAAATAATTTACTCTGAAGTTTTGCAGAACAAATAAATGTCCTAAGAACAGGATGAACGTTACATTTGAACCAAGTGGCAACATTTAAAAAACGTTCCATGAACATTCCTAGAGTGCTGTGAGAGCGTTTGCTGGTAACGCTGAGAGAGCGCAGGTGTGTGTGTGTGTGTGTGTGTGTGTGTGTTCAGTACAGAAGATCCCATATCAGCTGATCATCACTCCAGTGTTCACTTTTCCTCAGGAGTTTTGTTTGTTTTCAGCACAAAAAAATAATCAAATCAAATATTTTTTCCCAGTTTTTTTGGGTTTCAGCAAACCAAGATAAATAACCAGAAGAATATAGAGTCATGATTCAGATCAGATCTCACTGAATATTAATGTGTTCGATCATATCAGATCTGATTACTGAAGCACATTTCAATAAATACACACATTTCTCCCATCTGAGAGTGTTAAATCACGAGTGTGTGTCATTAAAGATGAAAATCATTTACTCTGAAGCACAAAAGCTGTGCAGAACAAGAGATACAGGGAAACCTAGTAGCAACTTTTAAAAAACATTCCAAGAGTGTTGTGAGAGCGTTTGCCGGTAACGCTGAGAGAGCGCTGGTGTGTGTGTGTGTGTGTGTGTGTGTGTGTGTGTGTGGGCATGTTTTTGTGAAATATCAGGACACAAATGTGTATAATGACATGGGTATTACAAAAAGAGGGAGAAATATGAGGACGTTCCCCATGTCCTCACTTTTCAAAATGCTTATAAATCACAGAACAAGTTTTTTTTCACAGAAAGTGAACTGCACAGTCTCCTGTGAGGGCTAGGTTTAGGGGCAGGGGCAGTGTGTGTGTGTGTGTGTGTGTGTGTGTGTGTGTGTGTGGTGTGTGTGTGTGTGTGTGTGTGTGTGTGTGTGTGTGTGTGATGGGTAGGTTTAGGGGCAGGGGCAGTGTGTGTGTGTGTGTGTGTGTGTGTGTGTGATGGGTAGGTTTAGGGGCAGTGTAAGGGGATAGAAAATACGGTTTGTATGGTATAAAAACCATTACGCCTATGGAATGTCCTCACATTTCACAAAAACAAACATGTGAGTGTGTGTGTGTGTGTGTGTGTGTGTGTACCTGCGTTCGGGCCGGGCTCGCCGTCCTCCTCCTTCCACTGCCATCCTCCGCACAGCGACTGCTTCCTCTTGACCAGGAACGAGCGCGGCATCCTCGACCTCCTCCGTCCAGACTCAGCTCCTCACGGCTCCTCACGGCTCCTCACGGCTCCTCACGGCTCCTGGTGCTGATGCTTCTCTAGAGAGTCAATCTCAGAGCGGAGGATTTCCATATCTCTGGAGAGAGGACACACCTGTGCGTGCGCGCGCTGCTTTAACTGCTGCTCCGCTGGTTTGCATGCCAGGTAGAGAGAATCTGGTCTCCTCATTTAACTGGACCTGCCATGCAAATGGACCCGCGGCGGCTGAAGGGCACGGCCGCTCTAACAGGAGCTCCGCGCCGCCCGCACTGCTAGGAAAATCCTGCTTTTATTTCACGTTCCACTTGATTGTCTGTCGGGTTTATGTCACCCAAACTGGGACAAAGGCAATTCAAATCGCCTGCTTTACTGTTGACTATCTGTTAACCTCCCGGTGGAGAGCTGAATGGCTTTCTGTCGTCCTAACAGGTGTGCTTTTCTTCAGACTCCTCAAAGGCTTTCCATCAGTTATCTGTCAGTCTCCTGGAGAACAGAAGCGCAGGGTTCGAGGAC
>JARQWZ010005797.1:60000-62500 GCA_033150135.1 Gobio occitaniae
ATTTTTTAAATATATATTCAAATCCATTAAAAAAAAAATAATTAAATGTGTTCAAAACAGAACTAAGGAATTCTCCATAGAGACTTCTAGTGAACACACCCATGGTTGCATGATTTCTTAAATAATTCCAAAAGAGGGCGCTAATCTGCCTTCAAAAATTTTTATTTTGAAGGCCTAGTCTCTATTTTAACCTGAAATACTGCAATAATAATAAAAAAATTACAAAAAAAAATTGTTGTATAATTTTCAATGGCAAAAATAGACCATAATTATTGCATAAATATTAAAAAATACCATCAAATCATCTCAAAATACAAAATTAAAAAGAAAAAAATATTATTGAAGAAAAATATTTTCCACTGAGGTGGAGGAAGTTTAGTTTTTAGGTGTCCGGTCACTCCGGTAAGACGACCAATGCAGCCCCTAAAGGAAGAGCAGCAGAGGGTCAAGTCAATGCGCGTCTGTAGGTCCTGCGGCGCGATGGATGCGCATCGACCTTGCGCGAGTGATTTTATTTGGTGCTTTTTGTGCATTCACGCGTTTGAAGCCCGAGTTGAAAAATCTGAACTTTGGCGTCTATTTGCGCCGCGTTAACCAATCAGGAGCCTGCTCGCTACGGTCACATGGTGATGAGAAACCCTGCATCATCTAAAATTACTACTATTGTGTCTCAAAATGTAGTTTTAAGACTTTTCCAGGTGAGAATGTAGTGGTTTAAAGCTCAAATCTGTTATAATTCGTCTTGTGTGGATCTAACGGGCGATCTTTGCTCTCATGATCATCATTTGTTGTCTGGCGAATCGTTTTGACTGAGGGCAAAGAGAAGTTTCATAACTTTATTGTTTAGGATATTTAAATACACATGCAGTGAAGATAATGTAGGCGTTGCCTGGACCACATGTGTGTGGCTATTAATGTTTAATATATATTTGTTTAATGAAAATGAAGAGGCAGAGTGATGTTTTATGACATATTTCTCCTGGAGCGCCTTGAACACGCGACTATTTCACTTCAAACACTCGATTTATACACGCGTCCAATTCACTGTGGATGGATTCAAAATGTTCAAGCGTCAAACTAGACGCCATTTTGACTCTATTCGTGTTTGGTGTGAACGCAGCTTTAGGGGTGTAACGATATATCGCAATATAAAAATTTGACGATATGTATCGCTGATGGAAACGATATGATTGGCGATTATAGAGTTGTTTTGTCCAAGGCTCTTGCTGTAGTCGGCCTGTTTATGAGCTATAATTCACACAAACACAAATCCACAAATGTACCACTAATGTAAACTCTGTCCTCATGTGCTCACATCGTGTGTCGTTTAACTTCCAAACACAAATGCAGATATTCTTTATGAAACCTGAGGGATTTCTATCCCTCCATTTAAAGTCCATTCCTCTCAAACTTAAAAGACCCAATAAGTGCCATAAAGGCGTCGCAAAAGAACTAATCGAGTGTCTAATCCCAACACAAGTCTTCTGAAGAGACTGTAGTAAACACGGACGCTCATATGATTGCGTGACGCGCGAAAACAACACGAGAGTAAACGCAGAGTTAAGATTCTTGCATGAGCTGAACATTTACAGTTTGAGTGGCCATTTTGAGACGCTTTCCTGAGATTAGAGCTGTGAGGGATTGCACTGATCATCTGAAGCGCACACACACTCCTCAAAGAGAGAGCGAACATCATGTAAATCACCAGATCACATGTAGTTTTAGTAGTGTGATTATTCAAAGCGTTTAGATGGTTTATTCTTATATGTGTACACTGTAAAAAAAATCCCCGTAAAATTTACGGTAAAAAAACGGCAGCTGTGGTTGCCAGAACTTTACAGTAAAACATACGGCAGTAACGTTTTAGGTTTTTAGGGACAGCACCATATAATTTAAAGGTTTATAATGTAATATTTACGGTTTAAAAATGTTTTCTTTTACAGTTCAAAACCATATAATTTAAAGGTTTATATTGTAATGATTATTTTTACACTGTAAAAAATTTACGGTAAAAAAAACACACATTTAACTGAAATAATGTTAAATTACCAACCTATTGAAATACTAATATCTGTTATGTATCTTTGATACATACGGACAACCACCAATCACAGTGGAGATGAGAATCATGTGATGAATCAAAGCTCATCACAAGCAGCTTTTAAGAGGACAATAATAATATATAGAAGAGCTCAGAGTCATTCACACACACACACACACTAAACACCGTCATGGTAAAACTGAAATTTAAAAAATGCAATAAACATTAATTTAACAACATCAGATGTAACATAAAACCCTAATGTACATAACTGATTAGAAAAAAAAGAAGAAACATAGTTATTGCAATGAAAATACATCAAATGCGAAGTGTCACGCTGGGAATTCTGGGAATGTCAATTTAAGGGTTTTTCACTGTAAATCACACAATGACTTGTTCTTTTTCACTTCCAAAAACTGTACATTTAACGGTATTTTACTGTAAAATGAAATGAAATGT
>JARQWZ010005798.1:0-15000 GCA_033150135.1 Gobio occitaniae
GGTAGGGTTAAGGACAGGTGTGGTGGTGTGGGCAAGTTTAAGGGTAGGGTTAAGGACAGGTGTGGTGGTATGGGTAAGTTTAAGGGTAGGGTTAGGGACAGGTGTGGTGGTATGGGTAAGTTTAAGGGTAGGGTTAGGGACAGGTGTGGTGGTATTGGGTAAGTTTAAGGGTAGGGTTAGGGACAGGTGTGGTGGTGTGGGTAAGTTTAAGGGTAGGGTTAGGGACAGGTGTGGTGGTGTGGGTAAGTTTAAGGGTAGGGTAAGGACAGGTGTGGTGGTATGGGTAAGTTTAAGGGTAGGGTTAGGGACAGGTGTGGTGGTGTGGGTAAGTTTAAGGGTAGGGTTAGGGACAGGTGTGGTTGTGTGGGCAAGTTTAAGGGTAGGGTTAGGGACAGGTGTGGTGGTGTGGGTAAGTTTAAGGGTAGGGTAAGGGACAGGTGTGGTGTGTGGGTAAGTTTAAGGGTAGGGTTAGGGACAGGTGTGGTGGTGTGGGTAAGTTTAAGGGTAGGGTTAGGACAGGTGTGGTGGTATGGGTAAGTTTAAGGGTAGGGTTAGGGACAGGTGTGGTGGTGTGGGTAAGTTTAAGGGTAGGGTTAGGGACAGGTGTGGTGGTGTGGGTAAGTTTAAGGGTAGGGTTAGGGACAGGTGTGGTGGTGTGGGTAAGTTTAAGGGTAGGGTAAGGACAGGTGTGGTGGTATGGGTAAGTTTAAGGGTAGGGTTAGGGACAGGTGTGGTGGTGTGGGTAAGTTTAAGGTAGGGTTAGGGACAGGTGTGGTGGTGTGGGTAAGTTAAGGGTAGGGTTAGGGACAGGTGTGGTTGTGTGGGCAAGTTTAAGGCTAGGGTTAGGGACAGGTGTGGTGGTGTGGGTAAGATTAAGGGTAGGGTTAGGGACAGGTGTGGTTGTGTGGGCAAGTTTAAGGCTAGGGTTAGGGACAGGTGTGGTGGTGTGGGTAAGTTTAAGGGTAGGGTTAGGGACAGGTGTGGTGGTATGGTAAGTTTAAGGGTAGGGTTAGGGACAGGTGTGGTGGTATGGGTAAGTTTAAGGGTAGGGTTAGGGACAGGTGTGGTGGTGTGGGTAAGTTTAAGGGTAGGGTTAGGACAGGTGTGGTGGTGTGGGTAAGTTTAAGGGTAGGGTTAGGGACAGGTGTGGTGGTGTGGGTAAGTTTAAGGGTAGGGTTAGGGACAGGTGTGGTGGTATGGGTAAGTTTAAGGGTAGGGTTAGGGACAGGTGTGGTGGTATGGGTAAGTTTAAGGGTAGGGTTAGGGGACAGGTGTGGTGGTGTGGGTAAGTTTAAGGGTAGGTTAGGGACAGGTGTGGTGGTGTGGGTAAGTTTAAGGGTAGGGTTAGGGACAGGTGTGGTGGTGTGGGTAAGTTTAAGGGTAGGGTAAGGGACAGGTGTGGTGGTATGGGTAAGTTTAAGGGTAGGGTTAGGGACAGGTGTGGTGGTGTGGGTAAGTTTAAGGGTAGGGTTAGGGACAGGTGTGGTGGTGTGGGTAAGTTTAAGGGTAGGGTTAGGGACAGGTGTGGTCGTGTGGGCAAGTTTAAGGCTAGGGTTAGGGACAGGTGTGGTGGTGTGGGTAAGATTAAGGGTAGGGTTAGGGACAGGTGTGGTTGTGTGGGCAAGTTTAAGGCTAGGGTTAGGGACAGGTGTGGTGGTGTGGGTAAGTTTAAGGGTAGGGTTAGGGACAGGTGTGGTGGTATGGGTAAGTTTAAGGGTAGGGTTAGGGACAGGTGTGGTGGTGTGGGTAAGTTTAAGGGTAGGGTTAGGGACAGGTGTGGTTGTGTGTGGGTAAGTTTAAGGGTAGGGTTAGGGACAGGTGTGGTGTGTGGTTAAGTTTAAGGGTAGGGTTAAGGACAGGTGTGGTGGTGTGGGTAAGTTTAAGGGTAGGGTTAGGGACAGGTGTGGTGGTGTGGGTAAGTTTAAGGGTAGGGTTAGGGACAGGTGTGGTGGTGTGGGTAAGTTTAAGGGTAGGGTTAGGGACAGGTGTGGTTGTGTGTGCAAGTTTAAGGCTAGGGTTAGGGACAGGTGTGGTGGTATGGGTAAGTTTAAGGGTAGGGTTAGGGACAGGTGTGGTGGTGTGGGTCAGTTTAAGGGTAGGGTTAGGGACAGGTGTGGTTGTGTGGGCAAGTTTAAGGCTAGGGTTAGGGACAGGTGTGGTTGTGTGGGTAAGTTTAAGGCTAGGGTTAGGGACAGGTGTGGTTGTGTGGACAAGTTTAAGGCTAGGGTTAGGGACAGGTGTGGTGGTGTGGGTAAGTTTAAGGGTAGGGTTAGGGACAGGTGTGGTGGTGTGGGCAAGTTTAAGGCTAGGGTTAGGGACAGGTGTGGTTGTGTGGGCAAGTTTAAGGGTAGGGTTAAGGACATGTTTGGTGGTATGGGCAAGTTTAAGGGTAGGGTTAGGGACAGGTGTGGTGGTGTGGGTAAGTTTAAGGGTAGGGTTAGGGACAGGTGTGGTGGTGTGGGTCAGTTTAAGGGTAGGGTTAGGGACAGGTGTGGTGGTGTGGGCAAGTTTAAGGGTATGGTTAGGGACAGGTGTGGTGGTGTGGGTCAGTTTAAGGGTAGGGTTAGGGACAGGTGTGGTGGTGTGGGTAAGTTTAAGGGTAGGGTTAAGGACAGGTGTGGTGGTGTGGGTAAGTTTAAGGGTAGGGTTAAGAACAGGTGTGGTGGTGTGGGTCAGTTTAAGGGTAGGGTTAGGGACAGGTGTGGTGGTGTGGGCAAGTTTAAGGGTAGGGTTAGGGACAGGTGTGGTGGTGTGGGCAAGTTTAAGGGTAGGGTTAAGGACAGGTGTGGTGGTGTGGGTAAGTTTAAGGGTAGGGTTAAGGACATGTTTGGTGGTATGGGCAAGTTTAATGGTAAGGTTAGGGACAGGTGTGGTGGTGTATGGGTAAGTTTAAGGGTGGGGTTAAGGACAGGTGTGGTGGTATGGCAAGTTTAAGGGTATGGTTAGGGACAGGTGTGGTGGTGTATGGGTAAGTTTAAGGGTAGGGTTAGGGACAGGGGTGGTGGTGTGAGTAAGTTTAAGGATAGGTTTAAGGACAGGTGTGGAGGTGTGTGCAAGTTTAAGGGTAGGGTTAGGGACAGGTGTGGTGGTATATGGGTAAGTTTAAGGGTATGGTTAAGGACAGGTGTGGTGGTGTGGGTAAGTTTAAGGGTAGGGTTAGGGACAGGTGTGGTGGTGTGGGTAAGTTTAAGGGTAGGGTTAGGGACAGGTGTGGTGGTGTATGAGTAAGTTTAAGGGTAGGGTTAAGAACAGGTGTGGTGGTGTGGGTAAGTTTAAGGGTAGGGTTAAGGACAGGTGTGGTGGTGTGAGTAAGTTTAAGGGTAGGGTTAGGGACAGGTGTGGTGGTGTGGGCAAGTTTAAGGGTAGGGTTAAGAACAGGTGTGGTGGTGTGGGTAAGTTTAAGGGTAGGGTTAGGGACAGGTGTGGTGGTGTGGGTAAGTTTAAGGGTAGGGTTAAGGACAGGTGTGGTGGTGTGAGTAAGTTTAAGGGTAGGGTTAGGGACAGGTGTGGTGGTATGGGTAAGTTTAAGGGTAGGGTTAAGAACAGGTGTGGTGGTGTGGGTAAGTTTAAGGGTAGGGTTAGGGACAGGTGTGGTGGTGTGGGTAAGTTTAAGGGTAGGGTTAGGGACAGGTGTGGTGGTGTGGGTAAGTTTAAGGGTAGGGTTAGGGACAGATGTGGTGGTGTGGGTAAGTTTAAGGGTAGGGTTAGGGACAGGTGTGGTGGTGTGGGTAAGTTTAAGGGTAGGGTTAAGGACAGGTGTGGTGGTGTGGGTAAGTTTAAGGGTAGGGTTAGGGACAGGTGTGGTGGTGTGGGCAAGTTTAAGGGTAGGGTTAGGGACAGATGTGGTGGTGTGGGTAAGTTTAAGGGTAGGGTTAGGGACAGGTGTGGTGGTGTGGTTAAGTTTAAGGGTAGGGTTAGGGACAGGTGTGGTGGTGTGGGTAAGTTTAAGGGTAGGGTTAGGGACAGGTGTGGTGGTGTGAGTAAGTTTAAGGGTAGGGTTAGGGACAGGTGTGGTGGTATGGGTAAGTTTAAGGGTAGGGTTAGGGACAGGTGTGGTGGTATGAGTAAGTTTAAGGGTATGGTTAAGGACAGGTGTGGTGGTGTGAGTAAGTTTAAGGGTAGGGTTAGGGACAGGTGTGGTGGTGTGGGCAAGTTTAAGGGTAGGGTTAGGGACAGGTGTGGTGGTATGGGTAAGTTTAAGGGTAGGGTTAAGAACAGGTGTGGTGGTGTGGGTAAGTTTAAGGGTAGGGTTAGGGACAGGTGTGGTGGTGTGGGTAAGTTTAAGGGTAGTGTTAGGGACAGGTGTGGTGGTGTGGGTAAGTTTAAGGGTAGGGTTAGGGACAGGTGTGGTGGTATGGGTAAGTTTAAGGGTAGGGTTAGGGACAGGTGTGGTGGTGTGGGTAAGTTTAAGGGTAGGGTTAAGGACAGGTGTGGTGGTGTGGGTAAGTTTAAGGGTAGGGTAAGGGACAGGTGTGGTGGTGTGGGTAAGTTTAAGGGTAGGGTTAGGGACAGGTGTGGTGGTGTGGGTAAGTTTAAGGGTAGGGTTAGGGGACAGGTGTGGTGGTGTGGGTAAGTTTAAGGGTAGGGTAAGGGACAGGTGTGGTGGTGTGGGTAAGTTTAAGGGTAGGGTTAGGGACAGGTGTGGTGGTGTGGGCAAGTTTAAGGGTAGGGTTAGGGACAGGTGTGGTGGTGTGGGTAAGTTTAAGGGTAGGGTTAGGGACAGATGTGGTGGTATGTGTAAGTTTAAAGGTAGGGTTAGGGACAGGTGTGGTGGTGTGGGTAAGTTTAAGGGTAGGGTTAGGGACAGATGTGGTGGTATGTGTAAGTTTAAAGGTTAGGTGTAAGGGAAGTGTCAACTGTGTAATTACAAATGTAACTACATGAAGGTATTTTTTAAAATGTAAGTACAATGTAAAAACATGTATGTACACAATAAGTGCAATGTTTCAAATTATTAATTAAAATGTTAGTATGTAGTAGTTTAAGGCCACCTAATATAAAGTGGGTCCAGTTTTCTCCCTGCTGCTCCTTCTGCTCTGTATCTGCAGCCGTCTGGGGTTTTCCTCTCTGCTCTTCTGCACTGAGAACTTGTGAAACATCTAATCTAATTTTCAAGGTCCCTTTTCATCAAGAACTAATGACAGTTTTCTTTCTCCAGTGATCACAACTGCATGTAATGGGGCTTTATCGATTTGGCACAGCTGAAGAGAAAACGTTATTATGAAATCCAGCGAATCAATGCAGAGGAAAATGGATAGAATTAGATCCCAACGTTCACTGATAGAAAATTCATAGAAAATTAGGTAAGCTCTGTGTGTGTGCGTGTGTGTGTGTGTGTGTGTGTGTGTGTGTGTGTGTGTGTGTGTGTGTGTGTGTGTGTGTGTGTGTGTGTGTGTGTGTGTGTGTGTGTGTGGGCATGTTTTTGTGAAATATCAGGACACAAATGTGTATAATGACATGGGTATTACAAAAAGAGGGTGAAATATGAGGACGTTCCCCATGTCCTCACTTTTCAAAATGCTTATAAATCACACAGAACAAGTTTTTTTCACAGAAAGTGAACTGCACAGTCTGTGTGTGTGTGTGTGTGTGTGTGTGTGTGTGTGTGTGTGGGCATGTTTTTGTGAAATATCAGGACACAAATGTGTATAATGACATGGGTATTACAAAAAGAGGGTGAAATATGAGGACGTTCCCCATGTCCTCACTTTTCAAAATGCTTATAAATCACACAGAACAAGTTTTTTTCACAGAAAGTGAACTGCACAGTCTCCTGTGAGGGTTAGGTTTAAGGGCAGTGTGTGTGTGTGTGTGTGTGTGTGTGTGTGTGTGTGTGTGTGTGTGTGTGTGTGTGTGTGTGTGTGTGTGTGTGTGTGTGTGTGTGTGTGTGTGTGTGTGTGTGTGTGTGTGTGTGTGTGTGTGTGTGTGTGTGTTTTGGGGAATAATATATATATTTTTCTTCTTTTCATTCATTTAAAAAAAGCGACTTGAGGTCAAAATATTCTTTCCAAATATTGTGTTCACCTTAAGCCAGGAAAATGTTGCTGACGGACTTTTCCTGCAGGTGCACCATGAAAAGCAAACAGCCGTGTCCATGGCGACATGGTTAGTTATGAAAGAAGCCGGTCACCTTCGTGGATGATAAAATAACAACACAGCTGGCTCAGATGAGAAGCAGACCCTCACTCACACACAGGTCGTCCAAACACACACACACCTGCCACGGCTCAACTTCAATTACTGTATCCTCTCAGCTCGTTTTCAGTCGTTGGAGAGTGTGTGTGTGTGTGTGTGTGTGTGTGTGTGTGTACACATACTATTTGTCTTTTCCAAACCCTGCTGTTGTGCTGGTAATTGCTGTGTGGTTTGAGAAATGGCTGTTTAGAAAGCTCTGTTGAGAAGGTCCAGGTGCTTCTATAGACTCTCCAAAGCACTGGAGCTGAGAGCAAATGGCCTCTTCAAACTTCGCGCTCCACGAGATGTGCCACCTTACTCCAATATAATAGCAGGATCAAAAGAGCTGTTGAACAAATATAGCTCCGTGAGGAGAAGCGTCCAGCTGGTTTTGATGGCATCATTCTGGGCAATCATTCAATCAGTGGAGAGTGATTTGATGGCTTGTTTGGAGCAGTTACAGGAACGATCACTATAGACCTTTCTCACAACTTCTGTATTTGCGACCGGAAATACGCGATCTTCGTGATAATCTTCTTCCTCCCCGGGCAGGGTTACATGTAAACAAATGGCGCAAGCAACGAGCAAGTGTTATTGTAGCTTACCGGGCTGTTCTTGTTATTCCCAAAAGCAGCAATATCTGTCGTTTCATTCCTTCCCTGTTGATGGTGGAATTTGACGGAAATGGATTCAGGCTATCCGGCGGGATGAAGGACCAAACTTCCCTGCTCGAGTCCTACAACCCTTTAAACGCAAAGCGGCTTATGACGCACTCTGTGGGGAAATATAAAACTAATATTTTTTTAAACTAATATTTAACTTCTATATATTACCATTATTAACTGAAATCTATTTAAATGTTTCTCAGGCTGTAGTATTGTTTCACTGACGGAACTAGGAAAATAAACACGCACGCTTAAATGGATGTTGCCTCGTGAGTCGTGTATATATATTTTTTTATTTTCAAAATGCAGGATATTTGATTTAATATATATAAAATTCACTATATTGTGAATTTATTTTGTCTTAAAACATAACGTGATGTTAATCAACATAATTTTTTATTATATTGTAAACATATATTATTATAGATTGTCTTTTAAAATAAAAACATATCTATAATTTTATTAAAAGTATTATGTTGTATGTTAAAAAATAGAATTGTGCACACTGCGTGATGTTTAAACTGTTTTGAACTGTAGCCAAAGTCGGACAAACAAGATATCATCTTGGTCAAGGAAGACGTGTCATGTAACGCTGGTTCTTTATAGCTACGTAATATGAGACTTATGTAGATATACGTAATTGTTCATTTCCATCAAATGTAATTATTTGGAAAATCCGTTAGCGAAGTTGTGTAGACTCGCTGATCCATTTTCTCTTGGCCGGGTATGCTTTTCTGATGTGTTGACGCTTGACAGGAACTCCGGTTCCGCAACGATTACGTATTTCCGGTTTTTGTGAGAAAGGTTTTCCACTTTTCCACTGCATAGCTCGGCTCACTTTTTTGGCTCTTTTCCACTGCATGGTGCGGTTCGGTACAGCTGGTATGGTCCACTTAAATGCCGTACCAATACTAAAAAGGTGTGTATAAACACTTTCAGAGAGAATTGTCACTACCCGCTATATAACATATGCTTTGTAATGGTGTAAAAACCTGAACAGACTCTAGTCAGTCGCTAGAGCGTCTCTTGAGATCAGAGGAGTGAGGTTTACTCACACAGCAACTACTAGCTGGCCTCCATTACACGAGCCGAGCCATGCCGTGTCGAAACAAGTCATACCACACAGTGGAAAGCAAAACAAGCCGAGCCGTACCAAGAGTTACCGTGTGTAACCCCTCCTGTTCGAACCGCCGGGATTTGAACCTGGGTCCGCCAGCATGAGAGTCGGGTGCTCTAATGCTGAGTTCACACCAAACGCGAATAGAGCGTCAAAATCGCGTCTACCGCGTCTAGTTTCACGCGCAAACATTTGAAATGCATTCGCGCGTCCGCGACGAATTGGACGCGCGTAGAAATTGAGCGTTTGAAGTGAAATTGACACGCGTTCAAGGCACTCCAGGAGAAATATGTCATAAAAACACAACTCTGCCTCTTTTCATTTTCATTAAAAATATATATTAAACATTAAGAGCCACACAACTGTGGTCCAGGCAACTCCTACATTATCTATCACTGGATGTATATTTAAATATCCTTAAAATATAAAGTTATGAAACTTCTCTTTGCCCTCAGTCAAAACGATTTGACAGACTACAAATGATGATTCATGAGAGCAAAGATCGGCCATTAGATCTACACAAGATGAACCACTAAAGGACATCAGAGCAGCGGCAGACGGCAGAAGGACTGGCCGAGGAAAGGCTGCTCTCGCTGGGGTTATGAGCGGTGATTGCCCGGTGATCGCCTGGATCTCACAACTCCAAAAACACAAGATAATTTTTTTTAAATAGGCGCTCTATTTATAAATAAACCACAGATTTGAGCTTTAAACAACTACATTCTCACCTGAAAAAGTCTTAAAACTACATTTTGTGACACAATAGTAGTATTTTTAATTATGCGTGGTTTCTCATTACGTCACTTTACCACGTGACCGCAGCGAGCAGGCTCCTGATTGGTTAACGCGGCGCGAATTGACGCCAAAGTTTTTTGACGCCAAAATTTTTCAACTCGGGCGTCAGACGCGAATTCACTTCAAACGCGTGAATGCACAAAAGCACCATTTGTGTGTAACGTGCGTATCGCGCAAGACGCTCAATTGGCGTCCAATCCGCGCCATTCTCGCGAACTGGACGCGTGAATGAGGCGGATTCGCGTCCTTCACGCCGCGCGAAACGCGCCTTCCGCGCCGCGGGACCTCCAGATGTGCGTCAACGCGCCTTTCCATTGACTTAACATTGAAATCACTCGCGCCAGACGCTCTATTCGCGTTTGGTGTGCACGCAGCATTACAAGGTGGCTAAAGGCTGCAACCTCTAGCGTCAGTCGCTAGAACATCTCTTGAGATCAGAGGAGGGAGGTTTACTAGCTGGCCTCCGTTACACATGTAGTGGAAAAGCGCCATATTATACCCAGACAGCAACATGGTGTCGGCCCACATCTGGTACGCGTGGAATCCACATGCACCAGATGTGGCCCAGATCTGTTGCTGTCTGGGATTGTTGTACATGGACAACATCGCTATCAATGTGTCCGAAATCAAAAGTATACTTTGTATGTTCTTCACCCCCCAAAAAACAATATCCTGAATGCTACTAGTGCAGTGGAATCTAACAGTGGTGCAAGTTACAGGGTGATCGTGTGTGTGTGTGTACGATTTTGTTTGTGCATGACAAGTTTGTTAACCGAGCCACTAACTGAAATTTCTAAAGGTGCTCTTTCAGAGAGGTTGTTTTGAAGGCTGAATTCTTCTGGGAGAGTTTCTGGGTTAGCAATCCTTCCGAATGTGAGCATCTATATACAGTATGAGTCTGTGTGAGAATGCATGAAAGCTTGGAAAAGTCCTTGACGTCGGATGATGTTGAATTTGAAAGCCATATAACAAACTGCAGAAGATCAGCCCTCTTTTTCTTTGCTTTAATAGGAGGCTTCCTGAGATGCATTATCCGCTGCGTCGCATACGGCCATTTTCACAAATCAATGTGATCACCCACACAAGGATTAAAAACCCTCATAAAGCAGATGGTCAATGAGCTCCATACATCTAGCAAACATAATCCTTGCACTAATCAAGACGCTGTTAGCAGCGAACCATTGAGACACATCAAGCCATGTGAGTCATTACCGGTGTTTAATTAATTGCATTTGAGCCATTCTCAATGCAATAAGACAGATGCATGAACAACTGTTCAATTTGCTCAAGGTTTGGACAACACAAGGACTCTTTCAACGTGTCCTAACCATGATGCAACACTGCATCACATGATAAAGCCATCTTTTAATTAGAGTTTTTGTGATTGGAGCTCTTCTGATTGGCTGTGATTTTGGATTGATTTGGTTGTGAGTATGTGAGGTTGCAGAGAGACTCCGCCCACACACTCTTCTGATTGGCTGTGATTTTGGATTGATTTGGTTGCGAGTGCAGTGCATTTGCAGAGAGACTCCGCCCACACACTCTTCTGATTGGCTGTGATTTTGTTTTGATTTGGTTGTGAGTGCAGTGCATTTGCAGAGAGACTCCGCCCACAAGCTCTTCTGATTGGCTGTGATTTTGGATTGATTTGGTTGCGATTGCAGTGCGTTTGCAGAGAGACTCCGCCCACACACTCTTCTGATTGGCTGTGATTTTGGATTGATTTGGTTGCGAGTGCAGTGCATTTGCAGAGAGATTCCGCCCACACACTCTTCTGATTGGCTGTGATTTTGTTTTGATTTGGTTGTGAGTGCAGTGCATTTGCAGAGAGACTCCGCCCACAAGCTCTTCTGATTGGCTGTGATTTTGGATTGATTTGGTTGCGATTGCAGTGCGTTTGCAGAGAGACTCCGCCCACACACTCTTCTGATTGGCTGTGATTTTGGATTGATTTGGTTGCGAGTGCAGTACGTTTGCAGAGAGACTCCGCCCACACATTGGCTGTGATTTTGTATTGATTTTGTTGTGATCGCAGTGCGTTTGCAGAGAGACTCCGCCCACACACTCTTCTGATTGGTTGTGATTTTGTATTGATTTGGTTGTGAGTGCAGTGCGTTTGAAGAGAGACTCCGCCCACACACTCTTCTGATTGGCTGTGATTTTGTATTGATTTTGTTGTGATCGCAGTGCGTTTGCAGAGAGACTCCGCCCACACACTCTTCTGATTGATTTGGAAATAAGATTTCCTCCCTATTATGTATTTAGTTTTTTGTTTAAAGCTTTAGTTGCTAACTGTCAAAATGCTGTCATAAAGATTGTAAGATTCTGATCAGAAATGCTCTGAGCACAGAGGCAATGCAACACCTTTTGTTCTCGTCTCATTATAACTGAAAGCTCTGACAGAATGACATTGACCTGCTCATCAAAACTGACTGAACCGCCGAGCTTCAGCCTTGAAAGAGAGGTGTAAAATGTAGTGGGCTAAACCGGCACCCAAAGTTCAGCCAATGAGTATCGCTTGTAATACATCATCTTTGTCATAGCCAAAGGCTCCAATCAGCGTCTAGACGGTAAAACAGAGGGGAAGATAGCAGTGGGGAGAGAGAAAGAGGGGCGGACCAGCCTCAGGGATCGAGACGACAGGAAAACACTTGGAAAAAGTTTCATTTTGGCCAGTTGGGTCAGACACTCACGTTTAAACGCCTCCTCTGGGACATTTGTGCTGATGTTTTGGTTTGATGAAGTCATGTCTAAGTGAAATTGAGAATCTGCTATTGGCAAATGTGTTTCTTTGTCCTCACTGTGATGGATTGCTTGACCTTCTTCTAGGTCTCGAGAGTTCTGCACTCTTGCAAACTAATTAAAATACTGTAGCAACTCAATTGTGCCACAGAAACTTCAGTTAGCTGCTAATTTGCTAGATTGGTGGGCAAACGTTTGCTCAAGTAGGTCAAAAAACACATGAGGGGACGCGTTACGATATAATACAACATCAGACGTTTGTATTTGGATGGGATTCGATTTCTCAGAGGACCGTTGAGTATCGCTGGAAAATAGCAGGCAATTTGCTCTGGCAGATTCTGACAGGATTATTGCTGTCTTCATGTCTAACATAGTTTCCTAGTTAATAATTGGACATGAACGCCATCTGTGTGAGGTAATTGGAGCTGCTAACATGAGCTCATGAAGCTCTTGAAGCTCCACCCTCTTCTTGAAAGGGGGCCGGGTTCCTGTTTTACCAGTCTGTTCAGGTCAAGTCAAGTCTGTTCAGGTCAAGTCAAGTCTGTTCAGGTCAAGTCAAGTCTGTTCAGGTCAAGTCAAGTCTGTTCAGGTCAAGTCAAGTCTGTTCAGGTCATGTCAAGTCAAGTCTGTTCAGGTCAAGTCAAGTCTGTTCAGGTCATGTCAAGTCAAGTCTGTTCGGGTCAAGTCAAGTCTGTTCGGGTCAAGTCAAGTCTGTTCAGGTCAAGTCAAGTCTGTTCAGGTCAAGTCAAGTCGGTTCAGGTCATGTCAAGTCAAGTCTGTTCAGGTCAAGTCAAGTCTGTTCGGGTCAAGTCAAGTCTGTTCAGGTCAAGTCTGTTCAGGTCAAGTCAAGTCTGTTCATGTCAAGTCTGTTCAGGTTAAGTCAAGTCTGTTCGGTTCAGGTCAAGTCAAGTCTGTTCGGGTCAAGTCAAGTCAAGTCTGTTCGGGTCAAGTCAAGTCTGTTCGGGTCAAGTCAAGTCTGTTCAGGTCAGGTCAAGTCTGTTCGGGTCAAGTCAAGTCTGTTCGGGTCAAGTCAAGTCTGTTCGGGTCAAGTCAAGTCTGTTCGGGTCAAGTCAAGTCTGTTCAGGTCAGGTCAAGTATGTTCGGGTCAAGTCTGTTCAGGTTAAGTCTGTTTGGGTCAGGTGAAGTCTGTTTGGGTCAAGTCTGTTCAGGTCAAGTCTGGTCAAGTCTGTTCGGGTCAACTCAAGTCTGTTCAGGTCAAGTCAAGTCAAGTATGTTCAGGTAAAGTCAAGTCTGTTCAGGTCAAGTCAAGTCTGTTTGGGTCAAGTCAAGTCTGTTCAGGTCAAGTCAAGTCTGTTTGGGTCAAGTCAAGTCTGTTCAGGTCAAGTCAAGTCAAGTCTGTTCAGGTCAAGTCTGTTCGGGTCAAGTCAAGTCTTTTCAGGTCCAGTCAAGTCTGTTCAGGTCAAGTCAAGTCTGTTCGGGTCAAGTCTGTTCAGGTCAAGTCTGTTCAGGTCAAGTCAAGTCTGTTCGGTTCAGGTCAAGTCAAGTCTGTTCGGGTCAAGTCAAGTCAAGTCTGTTCGGGTCAAGTCAAGTCTGTTCGGGTCAAGTCAAGTCTGTTCAGGTCAGGTCAAGTCTGTTCGGGTCAAGTCAAGTCAAGTCTGTTTGGGTCAAGTCAAGTCTGTTTGGGTCAAGTCAAGTCTGTTCGGGTCAAGTCAAGTCTGTTCAGGTCATGTCAAGTCTGTTTGGGTCAAGTCTGTTCAGGTCAAGTCTGTTTGGGTCAGGTCAAGTCTGTTTGGGTCAAGTCTGTTCAGGTCAAGTCTGGTCAAGTTTGTTCGGGTCAAGTCAAGTCTGTTCAGGTCAAGTCCAGTCAAGTATGTTCAGGTAAAGTCAAGTCTGTTCAGGTCAAGTCAAGTCTGTTTGGGTCAAGTCAAGTCTGTTCAGGTCAAGTCAAGTCTGTTCGGGTCAAGTCAAGTCTGTTCGGGTCAAGTCAAGTCTGTTCAGGTCAGGTCAAGTCTGTTCGGGTCAAGTCAAGTCTGTTCGGGTCAAGTCAAGTCTGTTCGGGTCAAGTCAAGTCTGTTCAGGTCAAGTCAAGTCTGTTCAGGTCAGGTCAAGTATGTTCGGGTCAAGTCTGTTCAGGTTAAGTCTGTTTGGGTCAGGTGAAGTCTGTTTGGGTCAAGTCTGTTCAAGTCAAGTCTGGTCAAGTCTGTTCGGGTCAAGTCAAGTCTGTTCAGGTCAAGTCAAGTCAAGTATGTTCAGGTAAAGTCAAGTCTGTTCAGGTCAAGTCAAGTCTGTTCGGGTCAAGTCAAGTCAGTTCAGGTCAAGTCAAGTCTGTTCGGGTCAAGTCAAGTCTGTTCAGGTCAAGTCAAGTCAAGTCTGTTCAGGTCAAGTCAAGTCTGTTCGGGTCAAGTCAAGTCTGTTCAGGTCCAGTCAAGTCTGTTCAGGTCAAGTCAAGTCTGTTCGGGTCAAGTCTGTTCAGGTCAAGTCAAGTCTCTTCAGGTCAAGTCAAGTCTGCTCAGGTAAAGTCTGTTCAGGTCAAGTCAAGTCTCTTCGGGTCAAGTCAAGTCTTTTCGGGTCAAGTCTGTTCAGGTCAAGTCAAGTCTGTTCGGGTCATGACCTGAACAGACTTGACATGACCTGAACAGACTTGACTCGAACAGACTTGACTTGACCTGAAAAGACTTGACCTGAACAGACTTGACCCGAACAGACTTGACAAGTCTTTTCAGGTCAAGTCAAGTCTGTTCGAGTCAAGTCTGTTCAGGTCATGTCAAGTCTGTTCGAGTCAAGTCTGTTCAGGTCATGTCAAGTCTGTTCGGGTCAAGTCTGTTCAGGTCAAGTTTTTTCGGGTCAAGTCTGTTCGAGTCAAGTCTGTTCAGGTCAAGTCTGTTCAGGTTAAGTCAAGTCTGTTCAGGTCAAGTCAAGTCTGTTCGGGTCAAGTCAAATCTGTTCAGGTCAAGTCAAGTCAAGTCTGTTCAGGTCAAGTCAAGTCTGTTCGGGTCAAGTCAAGTCTGTTCAGGTCCAGTCAAGTCTGTTCAGGTCAAGTCAAGTCTGTTCGGGTCAAGTCAAGTCTGTTCAGGTTAAGTCTGTTCAGGTCAAGTCAAGTCTGTTCAGGTCAAGTCAAGTCTGTTTAGGTCCAGTCAAGTCTGTTCAGGTCAAGTCTGTTCGGGTCAAGTCTGTTCGGGTCAAGTCTGTTCGGGTCAGGTCAAGTTTAGTCTGTTCAGGTCAAGTCTGTTCAAGTCAAGTCTGTTCAGGTCAAGTCAAGTCTGTTCAAGTCAAGTCTGTTCAAGTCAAGTCTATTCGGGTCAAGTCAAGTCAAGTCTGTTCAGGTCAAGTCTGTTCAGGTCAAGTCAAGTCTGTTCAAGTCAAGTCTATTTGGGTCAAGTCTGTTTGGGTCAAGTCAAGTCTGTTCGGGTCAAGTCAAGTCTGTTTGGGTCAAGTCTGTTCAGGTCAGGTCAAGTCTGTTTGGGTCAGGTAAAGTCTGTTCAGGTCAGGTAAAGTCTGTTCAGGTCAGGTCAAGTCTGTTCCGGTCAAGTCTGTTCAGGTCAAGTC
>JARQWZ010005798.1:20000-67086 GCA_033150135.1 Gobio occitaniae
CTGAAGCGCAGGCGTTTCATATGTGAGACGAGGACGTGATGAGACAGAAACCAGCGCTTTCAGTGCAAGCAGGAGGTGAATACTCAATTTCACTTAACAGTGTTTTATTTATCCGTTATACTGAAGAGACTTTTGATGGATATTGGTTTACTCAAGCTCCTTTTGAGCACTTGAGCTTTACTGAGACTCGAGTGTTTGCAGACGTTTAAGAGGCTGTTGTGCAATCTTGAGGTGTTCAGTTTTATTCTGATTAGAAAATAAACATGCAAACTGTTTTTGTTTTTCACTGGCGTTTGAGGGCAGTTGAATGCTTGAATCTGATTGGCTGATGAACTTTCTGAGGTGTGCGATTATTATATACACAGCTCTCTTGACCGCATTACACTCAAAAAAATGCTGGGTTAAAAAAAACCAAGTTGGCTTGAAAATGGACTAACCCAACAATTGGGTTGTTTTAACCCAGCATTTGGGTTGTTTTAACCAAGCGGTTGGGTTAAACGTTTGCTTAAAACAACCCAATTGCTGGGTTAAAACAACCCAATCGCTGGGTTAAAACAACCCAATTGTTGGGTTAGTCCATTTTCAACCCAACTTGTTTTTTTTTTAACCCAGCATTTTTTAGAGTGTACAGTTCCATATCACTTCGCCAAATGATTTCAGTTATTTCACGTCTTTACAGCCTACAACAGCAAATAACCAAACCCACAACAACACTGACCAATCAAATACATATAGTAAACAAATAAGATAAAAAGGACAAATTATTTCCATGTTTTATTTCCACAAAATTACGTTTAATTATGTAAGAAATGCACATTACTCTCGTTCTCCCACTCAAACGCGCACACACACACACAGTGCGGACACACTCGCACAGAAACGTGATGTCAGCTCTGCTCTGACGATTTTATCAGTAAAATAGTTTAGCAACTTAAAAGCAACATGACATTTCTCACTAGCGAGGTAACGTTAATAAAGGCCCTGTTCTTACAGTTCCGTATTAGTTGACACTGTTGAAAGAGGCGCAGGCCGTCTCTCTCTCTCTCTCTCTCTCTCTCTCTCTCTCTCTCTCTCTCTCTCTCTCTCTCTCTAATAACTCGCTGCATTAATAACTGCATTAGTCTGCTATCAGTGGCTCAAGCCTCCACAACTAGCTTTAAAATGACGTTTCGGAACTAGCAAAAGAGCCGTTGGATGAGACGCGGAAAGAAATAGTCCTACTCACAATAGCGGTTTGAGTACAAAAACCAGACGAATCCCTTTACCACCACTCATCACCACCTCAGGTGTGCATTATTTTTATAATAATTCAACGGCCTGTTGGCAATTATTCCTTACATATAAAAACATGTTTACTCACATAAGTATGTGGCACCATTCCTGTCGGATCCAATCCAGAATCTCAATATGTCTGCAAATCCAGTCTCGACCTGTACGGTTAAATGAAGCGAACAAACACGCAATGTCTTACGCACGTGAGCTGGAACCGGCATGTTTATTGCTCGGTAGCGCGACCCGGTGGGAGGGGCTACAGCAGGCGTACTTATTAATCTGTAGAGGCGGGGCTTCTGCATTCTATGACATCAGTGGTCGACATATTCTGAGATCTCTCGTTTTCTGGGCCTGGTGTCAATCAAAACTTTTCTTTGAGTAACAAGGAAGTTTTCAGCTCTGAAACTTGGAGGATATTCTTATATTACGATGAACCTTTATATACCAAAGGCTCAAAGGAAAGTTGATTTCTCATTTCATGACCCCTTTAAAGATAAAACATTGAATAATCATTTCATCTGCATCCATTGTAGGCTATATCGTGCCGTTTTCCTTCCTTTTCCGGGTCAGAACGTCTTGGGCTGTTTTGCCAGTGCATAGTGTAAATGCAAATTTCGGATACGGGTCGCTTTTAAAAGATGATGAAGATCGGATATAGTCACCAAATGGGAATTGACCTATCGGTAAGCCCCTCCTATCGAACGCCGATGAGCCAATAGCAGTTGAGTATCAGTTGCGCTGGGACCGGAACTCAGACATCTTTAGATTTCAGCGCCATAGAGAAACATTGGAAAATCCGAAGCTCTCATCGGTTTGATGGTGTTTATGCTACAAACACTGACTCCAGGGATCCTGAGAGGATTTTCTGGTTGTCATATTCTCGTTAAGTTACGATTAAAGTTAGTAATTCCCTGCTAACGTACAAACCGACTAACTATAACTAACTGTTCTCATGCATGTAGGTCAGAAACACGAAGGTCTACATTTCAGTGCATCTCTCCATATTATTAAACTGATTAAATGTGAATTTATGTAATCTTACGGTACATGAACAGTGTTGATCCTGGATGTCATCATCTGCGATTGTAACAATAGGCTTCTCCCGTTTGCATTAAGATCTGTAAACCATCGCTTCCAAATTAATCTCACCATATTTATTTTATTCCCATTTTATTTCTGTGAGTGTAGATGTGTTTAAAGGTCTGCATTATCTGTCTTATAAGGAGGACTCTTATTTTGACGGGTGTTATAGTCAACGGGGAGTGAAAGGAAGAGCTCGCACTCGCAGCAGGCACGTGCAGAGGGGGGGGCTTTGGGTGCTCGAGCCCCTGCCCTTTTTCAAAATGAATCAAAAGTGCCCCTCTCAGACAATTATAAATGATAATATCGTGGTCAATAAAACTAAATAAATGTGATTATTATAACATGACAATGCATACAATAGTAACGAAAGGCTCAAAAGTCGGACAATTTCTGTTGAGGCGTTGCCATAACGCGTTGCTATGGGTCGCGTGCGTTTTGATTGACAGCTGATTTTCCACTGTTCGGAAACGGCTCTCAAGCCAAATATGGTCCTTTCAGAGAGTGTGTGGCCTCGCGGGAAAAAAGTAAACCAATATTTTTTTTTTCATCCATAATCAGAGCTAATGTGTTGATTTAATTAAAAATCTATATATTAGCTATATATATTTTAAAGTATTACACAATTCACCAATGCTCGTTTGTCATGTATAGGCTTTACACCAACCAATCGTGATCTGCCAAAGCAAGTTCAAATTCCATTGGGCGATGTGAAACGGTAATTTTCTGTTCTTATTCATAAATCGGTTGAAAATTACATGGACAGACGAACTAACGTTTGTGGAACAATTTCCTGCGGTTTGTCTCATTTTATAAATTGCATCACTGACAAAATGGATTTTAACTGACAACAAACAAATCCCTGCACAAAACCACAGCAGCAAAAGTCGCATTAATGGTAAGTAGTGTTAAATTCACTTGTATTTATGTATATTGATACACCGTTTACTATTTCATGACACTATCAAAGTTAACAAAACCCAAGTGCCAGCGGCTCCTACAGGCCTATTATGTGAAGTGTAAGCTGGCAAAATGGTTACATGAAAGGACTTTATTATATTACCATTTTTTTATATTATGCAGCATTATGAAAGAAGTCTCTTATGTTCATCAAGCCTGCATTTATTTGATAAAAAACAGCAATATTGCGAAATATATTAAAATAATGGTTTTCATTTTAAAATAATTTAAAATATAATTTATTCCTGTGATCACAGCTGTATTTTCAGCATCATTGCTCCACTCTTCAGTGTCACATGATCATTCAGATATCATTCTAATATGAGGATTTAATGTCAATGATGGAAACTGTGATACTCTTTTCAAGATTCTTTGATTAATAAAAAGTTAAAAAGAATACAATGTAATAATATTTCACAATATTAGGCTACTGTTTTTTCTGTATTTTTGATTAAATAAATGCAGGCTTGATGAGCATAAGGATATAAATACATAGGCCTACATATATATACATACATACATACATGCATACATACATATATATATATAATGTGTATTAGATTAGATTCAACTGTATTGTCATTACACAAGTACAGGTACAAGGCAACGAAATGCAGTAAGAGGCTGGTTCGCCCGAACAGGGACGAACAGGATATATATATATATATATATATATATATATATATATATATATATATATATATATATATATATATATATATATATATATTTACATATTGCCCCTTTTTTACATTTGAGCCCCTGCCCCTGACGAACTCTCTGCACGGCCCTGACTCGCAGTTTATCGGAGTTGTTTTGCAGATACAAAGTTCACCAGTTATTAACTGCACCCTTGAAAAGGCACAAGCTCTGTGTATATGTTTGTTTACTGTGAGTGTTTTTGTGTATTTTGCTGTGTATGTTAACGGTAATGCCACAGAGAGAGGGCTAGAGAGAGAGAGTTTGTGAATGAGACGTTAATGCGCACTTCTTATGCTTTGTTTGTTCAGCTCTTACGATGATTTTCTGGAGTGAAAAAGGACATAATGAACTTGATAAACCATCAGTAAAGTTTGTCCATCATTCAGACGGGGTATACGCTACATTCTGTGTCCAAAAACATCTTGGGAATAAGGTTTTCACACTGACAGCTGTCACTGTAAGATATAGCAACTCCGTTTGTTTGTCCGAGTTAGCAACAGTAACTAAGGGGGGCGGGGCTTACCGATAGGTCAATTGAGCATCAAGACCTGCAGTGTAAATGCGGCCTGAGCCGTAACGCCTGTGAAGAGTTGATCCCATCATCATAGCTCATTTCTTTTCTCAAGCTGTGGATTTCTGCGGGGAAAACATGCTCTGCTGCTCTTCGTTTAGGGGTTGCATTGGTTGTCTTCTCTGTCATAAGTGACCGGACACCTAAAAATTAAACTTCCTCCACCCCAGTAAAACCCAATGCAATTTATTTTTCTTCAAAAATATTTTTCTTTCATTTTAATTATGGTCTATTTTTGCCATTGAAAATAATATATATATATTTTTTAAATACAGTATTTCAGGTTAAAATAGAGACTTATAGGGCCTTCAAAATATTAATAGGCCTTCAAAATATTATTTTATTGAAGGCAGATTAGTGCCTCTTTTGGAATTATTTAAGAAATCATGCAACCATGGGTGTAATCACTAGAGGTCTCTATGGAGAGGCTTGAGAATTCACTAGTTCTCTTTTGAACACATTTAATGATTTTTTTGTTGTTGATGGATTTGAATATATATTTAAACAATCTCAAAGACTATTTAATATAAAGTTTTAGATTACAAAAATGTGTTAGAAATAGTGATTTAAAGTGTTAGTTTTTGCATTATGATTATAATAATAATAATTATACAGTCAAACCTAATCATTGTGTTAGAAAGAGAAATCAAGGAAGCATTATGTTACCCATTTTTTTATTCAGAATTTAAAAAACAACAACAACAAAAAAACATTAAATTATAACACTTTATGTGAATTATGTATTTTGTTTTTAAAAATGCTCGGAAAGATGCAAAGGATCAAGCCTTAGCTTCCAAGTGCACAGTTTGTGTGTGTGTGTGTGTGTGTGTGTGTGTGTGTGTGTGTGTGTGCGTGCAAATTTCAGTCTTGAAGTTTTAGAGTGTCACCCCTTCACTTTTGTGAGCTTTTTCTGCATTATGACTGAATTATTGAATCGATTTCACATTCTAAAAACTTTGCAGACACAGTGGTTCGTAGGTGTGTGTGTGTGTGTGTGTGTGTGTGTGTGTGTGTGTGTGTGTGTGTGTGTGTGTGTGAGTAGATGTGTCAATATCACACTCTTGATGACTTTTTTTTTCAGCATTTTGGACGATTTGTAGACTGTAGATTCGGTGTATTTTTGTCGATTTCCCATTTATTTCCTATGGGGGTCATTTTTGACCGAAGAGCACAAAAGGCAGTATTTTTTTTTACGACCACTTAGCATGCTCGAATCATGCCCTCAATTTTTTGTGTGTGTTCACATATACCTAATGCCAATAAAGTCCCCAAGTTTCATTTCATTCCAATGAAGCCGTGATTTTTAGAATTTCAAAACAGAAAATTCTCTGGTCAGAAATGACGAAGAGCTCCAGAGGGTTTTAAGTCACATTAAATATTCAGAAGATCATTCATTTGGTGCCAGTTCATTGGATTTCACTGCTTTCATATCATTCACATCCTTTTGGAAGCAAAGGAGAGAAGAATTCGATTCAAATCACCTCTAATGTTCAAACTGGGCTCAGTGGACGAAGCCCAAACTTTCACAGGCCCTCGGGGTCAGAGCCTCCTCCAGCAGACAGGACGTCTGCATCCGTATCCCCACAGGCCTTTAGGGCCCTTAAGGGCCACACGGAGCTCATCTTTACAACACAGACAGGCCATCCCGACTCCACTGCTGTCAGGTGGGGCGGCTTTCGTTTTCTGAGGGATTTGATCTTGACTCTAGAGTGTGTTTGGTTTTTACAATCAAGCGGTAAAAGCACAACCTGTGACTGAAGTGTGTATGATGTGGTTGATTTCACCAGCAGAGGGCAGTCGTGTATCACGTTTCACGCTTTTATTTACATCTGCACATTTGCAATCTCTCTTAAAGTCTGCTTCTGACCTGTTGAAGTCCTTTCCTCAAGCACATGTCAAAAGCTTGTCCACTTCTATAACATTTTATCCTTCAACTATTCCCAACGTCCATGAGCTCTTCACAGAGAGAGCGGGATGGCTGAGGGATTGTCTCTAATGCAGCTGGTTAGTGAAGTTTCTTTGTTATAACCACTGTGCTATGAGATGAGCAATTGTATGATATAAGACATTATCTTTGTGAAGATTAAGAACTATTACACGATTTGTGCTGTACATGAGTTTGACATTTTAAACTCTCTGTCAAGAAGCATTTTGCTCATTCTTGTATCACTAACCTTATAATAATTGAGACGCAACATGGAGTATTTGGACTTTTAAAAATACTTCACTCAAACTGCATTTAAAAGGAACGAGTGAAGACAAAGGGTTGGTTTTAGAGATGCTCGATATATCGGCCACCATATCGGTATCGGCCAGAGGTGGGACCAAGTCATTGTTTGGCAAGTCACAAGTAAGTCTCGAGTCTTTACATTCAAGTCTGAGTCAAGTGTCAAGTCCTCAACTTTAAGCTTCAAGTCTTAAACAAGCCATTAGTGATTTTATCACAAATTAGTGTTGCAGTATTAATTACTATATGAAATGAAATGTATATTAATTATATATATCAGGAAAGCTTTTAGAATATGTTTATGACTTAGCAGTTAAATTTCATGTGAGATGAGGTATAAACAATTTTCACTAGGGCACCCATCTATCTCAGTTCAATTTAGGGAATGTGCTTATGTGTGACAAAATAATTTTTTATTTTATTTTAATTATTATTGGTAACTGAGAGTACCAGACAAATGATAACAACTGCTATTCGCTTTGTATGTGTGCAAATTATTATTTGGAACATCAAAAACACATTAAGAAAAAAAAACATGTAACACAGATGCATTAAAAAACTGCTACTTTACTTTTTACTGAGAGAGGAAACATTCAACATTTTCCACATTTTAAACGGTTTGCTAGTACTTGTGTGTTAAAATGCCTGAAGAAGAAAAAAACGTGATTGAAAACACTGAACATGGACGTGCAGAGAGTTCCTCAGGGGCTCAAATGTAGAAAAGAGGCGTATTTATCTATAACTTCCAATACAACAATTAATAGCAGCCTATATTCAGTGGTGTGCGGTGGAGTTTTAAAATGAAGAGGCAAAGTTTTTTTTTTTTTTTTTGTACATATCAAATGTAAATATATGTCACTACACTACATTTTACTGGTTAAATAAACACAAGTTGTTTCCTTTTTAATTCATTCAGTCTTTCATTCAGGCCGATTCGAGAATGTGTATGAAATCAAGAGGTGGGATTTAACGCGTGAACCAATCATATCCAATCATAACCGATCGTATCCAATCGTTGCGCGACTTAGTTGGGTCTGTTAAAAGTCAATTGCTGCGTCCCAATTCACATACTATCCATACTAAATAGTATTCGAAAAAATAATTAGTACGTCCCAAATCATAGTATGTTGAAAAGAGTATTCCAAAGATCGGCCGATATATGTTCATTTTAAATGTTATCGACCTGATAAGAAAATGTGTCCGATATATTGAACCCTATGGATTATTTCCTTCAGACGCTTCAGATGTCACTGTTCACCATGATGGGTCTGAATTGCTTGAAATATGATTGAAATCACTTAAAAAATGGAAAATACAGTTCAAGGCTATCGGCTACATAAAACCATAATGAGAACATCATAATTGTATGCTTGGGACATGGATTTACACTTATTTTAGGTAACACTTTTGTTTTTGTAATCAGGCTAAAAAAATAATTTGATTTTAGATTTATCCACCAATGTATCAGTTATCGGCTTTCAAATATAAAAAATTATCGGTATAGACCTAAATGTTCATATCGGTTCATATTGGTATATTATATTATATTATATTATATTATATTATATTATATTATATTATATTATATTATATTATATTATATTATATTATATTATATTGTTATATTATATTATATTATATTATATTATATTATATTATATTATATTATATTATATTAATTATATTATATATTATATTATATTAATTATATTAATTATATTATATGAATTGTATTATATTATATTATATATTATATTACATTACATTACATTATATTATATTATATTATATTATATTATATTATATTATATTATATTATATTATATTATATTATTTTAAATTATATTATATTAATTATATTATATTATATTATATTATATTATATTATATTAATTATATTATATTATATTATATTATATTATATTATATTATATTATATTATATTATATTAATTATATTATATTATGTTATGTTATATTATATTATATTATATTATATTATATTATATTATATTATATTATATTAATTATGTTATGTTATGTTATGTTATGTTATGTTATGTTATATAAATTATATTATATTATATTTATTTTATTATATTATATTATATTATATTATATTATATTATATTATATTATATTTATTAAATTATATTATATTATATTATATTAATTATATTATATTATATTTATTATATTTATTATATTATATTTATTATATTATATTATATTATATTATTATATTATATTATATTATATTATATTATATTATATTATATTATATTATATTATATTATATTATATTATATTATATTATATTATATTATATTATATTATATTATATTATATTATATTATATTATATTATATTTATTATATTATATTATATTATATTATAAAAACAACCCAATTGCTGAGTTAGTCCATTTTCAACCCAACTTGGCTTATTTTTAACCCAGCATTTTTTAGAGTGTATTGAAACGAAAAGGTTCAATGTGGTTCTATGTATAACTCTAGGGTTCTTGACTAACTTTCAAAGAACACTTTATGCCACAAATGTTCTATATAATGAAAAATGTCTTCGATGATTGGCATAATTACGAATTATTTAAAATCGAGTAAAGAACTCTAGAGTTCCACACTGAACCTTTTTGTTTCTATGAGTGTACCACACACACACACACACACACATCTTGACTCTCTAAATATCTTGTTCTTATTATCAGGCTCTCAGGGACTGTCTGCTTTGCTCATCTTCAGCGTCACCTCGGCTCAGATTAAACAGCGGCTGATCGACTGTTCTCCTGTGGGGTCAGAGAAGGCTATCAGCCTTCCTCAGTCTGGAGAAGAGAGGAATACACTCTCAACTTTGATCATCCCACCACGCCACTTCTGCACGGTTAGATTAGATACCCCTGCCATTTGCATAATTTCGTCAAACTTTTACTCAAACCATTTGCAGAGAGTCCTATGCCCTTTTTACAAAGTCTTGAAGTGTGTTTGAGCTCTACTTTTCCGGCTTGAATGTTGATTATTTCCTCATAGACTGCAATGGAGGCGTTTCAGGAGTTCATGAACACTGACACTGATATAGAGAAGAACATGTAAAAAAGCCTCACAGTTCCTCTTTAACACGCAGGCTCTCTCTCCGCTCGCGTGCCTCTCTGATGAATGGGCTTTCAAAGCCGCGGGTTTAAATTACCCCCAAGATGAGCTGGACACCGCAGGGCTGATAAAGAAGATCGCCTGGCCCATTACGTCAGGCCTAAAACACAAAGCCTCAATCCCTAATCTCAAGAGTCTTTAATCAGAGTCAGTATCGATCCTGGAGCTCATTTGTGCTGGTGAAGATCCTCTGTGACTGAGATAGCAAAGGCCGTGGTTTCTAGGTTATCTAGCTGTGCGAGTTTCCTGTTTTGGTAACGTTTCTCTGAGGAATCGGTTTAAGAATTCCCCTGTAGTTGAGCAAGAGTTAGTGTCAAAGCACTTTTGTCTTCATGTAGGAAAGACATCTCGACTCAGGCGCATTAAACGATCTCGACTGGGGAGATTCGTTAGTTGAAGACAGACATGCGGAATAACAAAGCAATCCCAGGATTCACCACAGCGTCAGCTCACTGTTTGCTCTGTGTGTGTGTGTTTGCAGAGACTGTGTGTGTGTGTGTGTGAGTCGAGAGACATTCCTTCACTGTAGTCTAGACCGGAGGGTTTTGCATTCTCAGCTCTAATTCAAACCTGTGGTGTCTGGTGTTGGGATTGAATCTCTTCTGCGACACGTCAGATAACAAGAGCGTGAAGTGACCCTTCGCAAAGTTACGTCCGACCTGCCGCTCTCATGCCACACACAGTGAAAAACAGACAAGACTTTTAATATAAAACAAAGTCTCCGCTTTCAAATGTTGTCATTTTGTGCATGTCTAATACTCGTGATTGCACAGAAATGTTTAGAAAGAGCAGAAATGATCGTGTCATCCTCTTTACTACTAGTTATAGCACCAAATAAACATGAATGAACAGCAGAAGGAATGTTGTTTCAACTACGGAAAGACGTCAATACACATCACTTTTCAAGTCACCGACGTTACGAACTCTCCTGTCTGGTTATTGTTGGACAACATTGTGGTTATGATTGGCCAGATCGCCTGTCAATCAAACTCCTGGTGAAGATTTGCACCTCAGTTTTGTTGTACATTAAATGGTGGGCAATAATAATCGAGTGTAAATGTGACCCTGGAGCTCAACAGCAGTCGTGCGTCTCACGGGTATATCTGTGGCAATAGCCAACAATACATTGTATGGGAAAAAATTATGCCGTTTTTCTTTAATGCCAAAAATTATTAAGATATTAAGATCATGTTCAATGAAGATATTTTGTACATTTCCCACCGTAACAAAAAATTTATTATTATTATTATCAGTAATATGCATTGCTAAGGACTTCATTTGGACAACTTTATAGGCGATTTTCTCAATATTTAGATTCCAGATTTTCAAATAGTTTGCCCTTTTAAAAAAAAAAATTGACCCTTATGATTAGTTTTGATTATATTTATAAAAATTATTAAATTGATAAACACTTTATTATTAAACACGTTAGACACTTTATACCACTTTTCGAATATTGTCTTCATTTTTATGAGATAAACGCCTTTCCGATCTGATATGTGATGGGGAAAGGGAGTAGAGCGAGTTCGGCAAAAGGCAGATTCAATACATTTTTGTCTGGCCCAATCAGACGTCAGTGTGCATGGTTAGTGTAAATAGCCTCTGCCAACAAGGCACTGAGTGTAAATATAACATTTTTAAAAGATAAAAAGATAAAAGATAAAAAACTCCACTGATTTGTTCTTGTTTTAAGCAAAAATTCTCTTCATTCAAGATCAATTTTTTTTTTATTTAGCTTCTTCAGTGAATGTATCTCTTGATTTAAATATCTTTAGATTTGAATGAAAAGCAAGACAAAAATACGGAGTAAGAAAAACTTTATTTGCAGTGTAAGTGTAATGTATGAGTTAATTAGGGAACTAACGGAAAGCTGACTCTATTTGTTTGGTACGCCGTGGCATTCTTTACACTTGTTACCACATAAACGCTTGTGTGAGCCGTGTCTGTTCTCAGTGAACCTATGAATCTGCTATCAGCTGCACATTCCTGTCAGTAGTCTAGAGACGCCTCACTCTGGCCACCAGGGGCGCCATAGGATTCTTTATTTCCATCTTCTGTATATAACATTTTACATCCATGCAACCTTGAAAGGTTTTTCATGGTTAAAGGGACATAACACACACACAGTTTCTGCCAATCTCATGTTAATCTTGAGTACATAAAGGGTAGTATTGCATCCTTCATATCTCTGAAGAGTCATTTTATCACAGTTCTGAGAACATATTTTAACATCAAGTATTTATATTTTTTATCTTTAAAAAAAAACATAATATACAAACCTGTATATTATCGAAGAAATGCACCAATTTAACGGAGCGGCACTGCTCTCTCCTGAAGAGACGCAAAAAGCCCACGATAAACTACTGGGTTGTAGTTAACACAACTACCCAAACCCTGGGTTGTTACGTCTGACCCAGGATCTGTGTAACACAAAAACTACCCAAACCCTGGGTTGTTACGTCTGACCCAGGATCTGACTAACACAAAAACTACTCAAACACTGGGTTGTTACGTCTGACCCAGGATCTGAGTAACACAAAAACTACCCAAACACTGGGTTGTTACGTCTGACCCAGGATCTGTGTAACACAAAAACTACCCAAACACTGGGTTGTTACGCCTAACCAAGATCTGTGTAACACAAAAACTACCCAAACACTGGGTTGTTACGCCTGACCCAGGATCTGTGTAACACAAAAACTACTCAAACACTGGGTTGTTACGTCTGACTCAGGATCTGTGTAACACAAAAACTACTCAAACACTGGGTTGTTACGTCTGACTCAGGATCTGTGTAACACAAAAACTACCCAAACACTGGGTTGTTACGCCTGACCCAGGATCTGTGTAACACAAAAACTACTCAAACACTGGGTTGTTACGTCTGACCCAGAATCTGTGTAACACAAAAACTACTCAAACACTGGGTTGTTACGTCTGACCCAGGATCTGTGTAACACAAAAACTACCCAAACACTGGGTTGTTACGTCTGACCCAGGATCTGTGTAACACAAAAACTACCCAAACACTGGGTTGTTACGTCTGACCCAGGATCTGTGTAACACAAAAATTACTCAAACACTGGGTTGTTACGTCTGACCCAGGATCTGTGTAACACAAAAACTACCCAAACACTGGGTTGTTACGCCTGACCCAGGATCTGTGTAACACAAAAACTACTCAAACACTGGGTTGTTACGTCTGACCCAGGATCTGAGTAACACAAAAACTACTCAAACACTGGGTTGTTACGCCTGACCCAGGATCTGAGTAACACAAAAACTACTCAAACACTGGGTTGTTACGCCTGAACCAGGATCTGTGTAACACAAAAACTACCCAAACACTGGGTTGTTACGTCTGACCCAGGATCTGTGTAACACAAAAACTACCCAAACACTGGGTTGTTACGCCTGACCCAGGATCTGTGCAACACAAAAACTACCCAAACACTGGGTTGTTACGTCTGACCCAGGATCTGAGTAACACAAAAACTACTCAAACACTGGGTTGTTACGTCTGACCCAGGATCTGTGTAACACAAAAACTACCCAAACACTGGGTTGTTACGCCTGACCCAGGATCTGTGTAACACAAAAACTACCCAAACACTGGGTTATTACGCCTGACCCAGGATCTGTGTAACACAAAAACTACTCAAACACTGGGTTGTTACGTCTGACCCAGGATCTGTGTAACACAAAAACTACCCAAACACTGGGTTGTTACGCCTGACCCAGGATCTGTGTAACACAAAAACTACCCAAACACTGGGTTGTTACGCCTGACCCAGGATCTGTGTAACACAAAAACTACTCAAACACTGGGTTGTTACATCTGACCCAGGATCTGTGTAACGCAAAAACTACCCAAACACTGGGTTGTTACGCCTGACCCAGGATCTGTGCAACACAAAAACTACTCAAACACTGGGTTGTTACGTCTGACCCAGGATCTGTGTAACACAAAAACTACCCAAACACTGGGTTGTTAAGCCTGACCCAGGATCTGTGTAACACAAAAACTACCCAAACACTGGGTTGTTACGCCTGACCCAGGATCTGTGTAACACAAAAACTACTCAAACACTGGGTTGTTACGTCTGACCCAGGACCTGCGTAACACAAAATCTACCCAAACACTGGGTTGTTACGTCTGACCCAGGATCTGTGTAACACAAAAACTACCCAAACACTGGGTTGTTACATCTGACCCAGGATCTGAGTAACACAAAAACTACCCAAACACTGGGTTGTTACGTCAGACCCAGGCTCTGTGTAACACAGAAACTACCCAAACACTGGGTTGTTACGTCTGACCCAGGATCTGAGTAACACAAAAACTACTCAAACACTGGGTTGTTACGTCTGACCCAGGATCTCTGCAACACAAAAACTACCCAAACACTGGGTTGTTACGCCTGACCCAGGATCTGAGTAACACAAAAACTACTCAAACACTGGGTTGTTACGTCTGACCCAGGATCTGTGTAACACAAAAACTACCCAAACACTGGGTTGTTACGTCTGACCCAGGATCTGAGTAACACAAAAACTACCCAAACACTGGGTTGTTACGTCTGACCCAGGATCTGAGTAACACAAAAACTACCCAAACACTGGGTTGTTACGTCTGACCCAGGATCTGAGTAACACAAAAACTACTCAAACACTGGGTTGTTACGTCTGACCCAGGATCTGTGTAACACAAAAACTACCCAAACACTGGGTTGTTACATCTGACCCAGTATCTGAGTAACACAAAAACTACTCAAACACTGGGTTGTTACGTCTGACCCAGGATCTGAGTAACACAAAAACTATTCAAACACTGGGTTGTTACATCTGACCCAGGATCTGTGCAACACAAAAACTACCCAAACACTGGGTTGTTACGTCTGACCAAGGCTCTGTGTAACACAAAATCTACCCAAACACTGGGTTGTTACATCTGACCCAGTATCTGAGTAACACAAAAACTACTCAAACACTGGGTTGTTACGTCTGACCCAGGATCTGAGTAACACAAAAACTACTCAAACACTGGGTTGTTACATCTGACCCAGGATCTGTGCAACACAAAAACTACCCAAACACTGGGTTGTTACGTCTGACCCAGGATCTGTGTAACACAAAAACTACCCAAACACTGGGTTGTTACGTCTGACCAAGGCTCTGTGTAACACAAAAACTACCCAAACACTGGGTTGTTACGTCTGACCCAGGCTCTGTGTAACACAAAAACTACCCAAACTCTGGGTTGTTACTTCTGACCCAGGATCTGAGTAACACAAAAACTACTCAAACACTGGGTTGTTACATCTGACCCAAGATCTGTGTAACACAAAAACTACCCAAACACTGGGTTGTTACATCTGACCCAGGATCTGAGTAACACAAAAACTACCCAAACACTGGGTTGTTACATCTGACCCAGGATCTGTGTAACACAAAAACTACTCAAACACTGGGTTGTTACATCTGACCCAGGATCTGAGTAACACAAAAACTACCCAAACACTGGGTTGTTACGTCAGACCCAGGCTCTGTGTAACACAGAAACTACCCAAACACTGGGTTGTTACGTCTGACCCAGGATCTGAGTAACACAAAAACTACTCAAACACTGGGTTGTTACGTCTGACCCAGGATCTGAGTAACACAAAAACTACCCAAACACTGGGTTGTTACATCTGACCCAAGATCTGTGTAACACAAAAACTACCCAAACACTGGGTTGTTACATCTGACCCAGGATCTGTGTAACACAAAAACTACTCAAACACTGGGTTGTTACATCTGACCCAGGATCTGAGTAACACAAAAACTACCCAAACACTGGGTTGTTACGTCAGACCCAGGCTCTGTGTAACACAGAAACTACCCAAACTCTGGGTTGTTACGTCTGACCCAGGATCTGAGTAACACAAAAACTACTCAAACACTGGGTTGTTACGTCTGACCCAGGATCTGAGTAACACAAAAACTACCCAAACACTGGGTTGTTACGTCTGACCCAGGATCTGTGTAACGCAAAAACTACTCAAACACTGGGTTGTTGCGTCTGACCCAGGATCTGTGTAACGCAAAAACTACCCAAACACTGGGTTGTTACGCCTGACCCAGGATCTGTGCAACACAAAAACTACTCAAACACTGGGTTGTTACGTCTGACCCAGGATCTGTGTAACACAAAAACTACCCAAACACTGGGTTGTTAAGCCTGACCCAGGATCTGTGTAACACAAAAACTACCCAAACACTGGGTTGTTACGCCTGACCCAGGATCTGTGTAACACAAAAACTACCCAAACACTGGGTTGTTACGCCTGACCCAGGATCTGTGTAACACAAAAACTACTCAAACACTGGGTTGTTACGTCTGACCCAGGATCTGCGTAACACAAAATCTACCCAAACACTGGGTTGTTACGTCTGACCCAGGATCTGTGTAACACAAAAACTACCCAAACACTGGGTTGTTACGTCTGACCCAGGATCTGAGTAACACAAAAACTACCCAAACACTGGGTTGTTACGTCTGACCCAGGATCTGAGTAACACAAAAACTACTCAAACACTGGGTTGTTACGTCTGACCCAGGATCTGTGCAACACAAAAACTACCCAAACACTGGGTTGTTACGCCTGACCCAGGATCTGAGTAACACAAAAACTACTCAAACACTGGGTTGTTACGTCTGACCCAGGATCTGTGCAACACAAAAACTACTCAAACACTGGGTTGTTACGTCTGACCCAGGATCTGAGTAACACAAAAACTACCCAAACACTGGGTTGTTACGTCTGACCCAGGATCTGAGTAACACAAAAACTACCCAAACACTGGGTTGTTACGTCTGACCCAGGATCTGAGTAACACAAAAACTACTCAAACACTGGGTTGTTACGTCTGACCCAGGATCTGTGTAACACAAAAACTACCCAAACACTGGGTTGTTACATCTGACCCAGTATCTGAGTAACACAAAAACTACTCAAACACTGGGTTGTTACGTCTGACCCAGGATCTGAGTAACACAAAAACTATTCAAACACTGGGTTGTTACATCTGACCCAGGATCTGTGCAACACAAAAACTACCCAAACACTGGGTTGTTACGTCTGACCAAGGCTCTGTGTAACACAAAAACTACCCAAACACTGGGTTGTTACATCTGACCCAGTATCTGAGTAACACAAAAACTACTCAAACACTGGGTTGTTACGTCTGACCCAGGATCTGAGTTACACAAAAACTACTCAAACACTGGGTTGTTACATCTGACCCAGGATCTGTGCAACACAAAAACTACCCAAACACTGGGTTGTTACGTCTGACCCAGGATCTGTGTAACACAAAAACTACCCAAACACTGGGTTGTTACGTCTGACCAAGGCTCTGTGTAACACAAAAACTACCCAAACACTGGGTTGTTACGTCTGACCCAGGCTCTGTGTAACACAAAAACTACCCAAACTCTGGGTTGTTACTTCTGACCCAGGATCTGAGTAACACAAAAACTACTCAAACACTGGGTTGTTACATCTGACCCAAGATCTGTGTAACACAAAAACTACCCAAACACTGGGTTGTTACATCTGACCCAGGATCTGAGTAACACAAAAACTACCCAAACACTGGGTTGTTACATCTGACCAAGGATCTGTGTAACACAAAAACTACTCAAACACTGGGTTGTTACATCTGACCCAGGATCTGAGTAACACAAAAACTACCCAAACACTGGGTTGTTACGTCAGACCCAGGCTCTGTGTAACACAGAAACTACCCAAACACTGGGTTGTTACGTCTGACCCAGGATTTGAGTAACACAAAAACTACTCAAACACTGGGTTGTTACGTCTGACCCAGGATCTGAGTAACACAAAAACTACCCAAACACTGGGTTGTTACATCTGACCCAAGATCTGTGTAACACAAAAACTACCCAAACACTGGGTTGTTACATCTGACCCAGGATCTGTGTAACACAAAAACTACTCAAATACTGGGTTGTTACATCTGACCCAGGATCCGAGTAACACAAAAACTACCCAAACACTGGGTAGTTACGTCAGACCCAGGCTCTGTGTAACACAGAAACTACCCAAACACTGGGTTGTTACGTCTGACCCAGGATCTGAGTAACACAAAAACTACTCAAACACTGGGTTGTTACGTCTGACCCAGGATCTGAGTAACACAAAAACTACCCAAACACTGGGTTGTTACATCTGACCCAAGATCTGTGTAACACAAAAACTACCCAAACACTGGGTTGTTACATCTGACCCAGGATCTGTGTAACACAAAAACTACTCAAATACTGGGTTGTTACATCTGACCCAGGATCCGAGTAACACAAAAACTACCCAAACTCTGGGTTGTTACGTCTGACCCAGGATCTGAGTAACACAAAAACTACTCAAACACTGGGTTGTTGCGTCTGACCCAGGATCTGTGTAACACAAAAACTACCCAAACACTGGGTTGTTACGTCTGACCCAGGATCTGAGTAACACAAAAACTACTCAAACTCTGGGTTGTTATGTCTGACCCAGGATCTGTGTAACACAAAAACTACTCAAACACTGGGTTGTTACGTCTGACCCAGGATCTGAGTAACACAAAAACTACCCAAACACTGGGTTGTTACGTCTGACCCAGGATCTGAGTAACACAAAAACTATTCAAACACTGAAAAAAATAACCCGAAAGGAAAAATACACCCACATTGTTTCCATACATTATACATAACATCCATGACTTAGAAATTATATTCATATCGTAATGTTGGTGATGCCGTGTGCTTTTCGTACAGGCCACTAATGGCCACACAGGAATGAAGACGCTTATCCAGCTAAAAATCCACTTTTGAAGCACGTTAACTGGCCATTGATGAAAAGTGTTGTTGTATGTTTTGAAGAAGTCTCGTCTGAAGAAAATCTCCTTCAAGCTTCTTCCTGGGACTAGTAGAAGGACTTGTCTATAGGGACCGTTCACAGGCGTCATTTTGTGAAAAGTTATACACAACTGTTTATTTCTTTTAGCTACTGCAACTTTCGGAGAGTTTAGACCCAGTCGATTTGTTTTAGTATTTTACACCTGAAAGGAAAACTAAACCAAACCTAACCAAAACACTCTGGAACAGTTCACACGTGAGCCTAACACTAGTTTCCTGTCGCACAGACTGCTTGTGTGTTGCAAATGTGTTTGTATTACAAAAGTTAGAAGTCTCCTTTGCTCACCAATAACTATACAAGTCTTCACTGTCAGTTAAATGCATCCTCACTTAATTTTTCTCTTTTAAAAGATGAACAAAAACTTTTGAATGGTAGTATTCATTGATTTCATACAGACATTATTATTTTTCAGTGAGAAACACCTATGCATTTGTAAGAAACGGCTTGCTATCATCCCTGATCTCAGCTGTGTTTGTCCCACACTGGAGGGAAAGTATTTGCTTGCTCAACTAAGAGCTCTGAGAGCAATTGTGCTCCAAAGGTAAAGGTTAAAAGAACTGAACATGTGCCAGGGCTGCTAACATATGCTGGCAATCTGAACGCAGTCTATTAGAGTGACATTCTGAACCAGGTTAGATTCAAACAAACAGTTAATAGAACGAACTTGGCTGACGCCACCATGCCAATATAAGTTTCATTTCCATTCCAGAAATGACAAGCCTAACGTTCGAAATGGTGCCAAACAATTGGAAAGTCTTTATGAATTTATAAACGTCTGGAGCGGCGCGCGTGCCCGCGGATCAGTCCAGTGTTTCTGCTAGAGAACTGCAGGAGTCTGGAAACCATTTCTGGCCTCTATCTTCAGATAACAATGTAAGTACTAGCCTTCTGACACTTCCCAGAGAGCAGGTTTCCCTCAAACCACACAAAGCCTCCATTCACAGCTGGAATGAAAATACAGATTCTGAGCCGATGCCATCAGCGCCGGTTAGAAGACGAAAGAGCGCTCGCCGTCGCCTGGTTCGGTAGGAAAGTCCCTGAAGATGCTCTCAATGCTGATTGGCACACTACAAAGAGAAGTTTGATTTGTATTTTAACTCTTTCCCCGCCATTGACGTAATATTTGAGACAACGCTTCCCCTCCATTGATGGAAATTTCAGCCTACACATCTTCTGAAAGAGTACAGACTCTCCTGATCAAAACACAGGCGAAGACGACGCAGAAACAAGCGATATCATATCTAATCATGTGCATGTGCAAAATAACGCGATCGGCAACATTAAAGGGATAGTTCACCCCAAAACTAAATGTTTATGTTGATCTGCTCACCCCCAGGGCATCCAAGATGTAGGTGTGTTTGTTTCTTCAGTAGAACACAAATGAAGATGTTTAACAGTGTGATAGTCGTATAATGATGTCAATGGGGAGATGTTAGAGTAGGAGAGCAATGAGAGTAAAAACACACAGACATACGAATCCTTATTAAACCATGCCGACACATTGATGTCTTAAGACACGAAACCATCGCTTTCTGCGAGAAACCCAACAGCATTTGTTATTTTTTTACCTCTTATCAGACGAATGTCATCTAGTTTTCCCAGCGCCATAACTTCCGACGTATAAGGTCAAAATACTGGCGAGATCATAGATATATATACGTAGATGCCTCATTCGACCGATCCGCGCAGGCACTAATGAGGAATCTATGTATGTAATATCTATGATCGCGCCGGTATTTTGACCTTATTCGCCGGAAGTGATGGAGCGGGACAGCTGATGCAGAGCCATAGAAAAAAATGAAATACATTTTTAAATATGGATATTTTTCTTACACAAACGCATTGATTCGCTTCAGAAGGCCTTTATTAACACCCCAGAGCCGCGTGGAGCAGTTATTTGACGGACAGATGCACTTTTTATGGACTTCAAAAACAGAGCAACTATTACTGCCATTATAAAGCTTGGATTAGCCAGAACATTTTTAATATAACTCAGATTTTATTCGTCTGAAAGAAGAATGTCATACACACCTCGGATGACTTGAGGGAGAGTAAATCATGGGATAATTTTAATATTTGGGTGAACTATCCCTTTAAACAGCATATAAATCAAAACGGCCTAATGTTCCGGAATGAAATGTGACCCAGGACGAGCGATAGGACTGAAGCTTTGGGGGTGTTGATGGACTCCATCTACTCCATCTCTGTTTTTATCTGGACGTAGTCTTTGACAAAAACGTTTTTTTTTTTTTTCAAAATGATGCTTTTTTATGAAATACACCCGCATTCAACCTGGGTGAGCAATTACATGATAATTGCTTTAAAGGGATAGTTCACCCAAAAATGAAAATGTGATGTGGATCTGCTGACCCCCAGGGCATCCAAGATATAGGTGACTTTGTTTCTTCAGTCGAACACAAATGAAGATTTTTAACTCCAACCGTTGCAGTCTCTCAGTCGTATAATGCATGTGAATGGTAACAAAATCTATGAGCGTAAAAATCAATCCAACAGCCTTGAGTGTGCAATCACTTAACGTAAACTGCGCCAGATCGTGTACAGACCTCACTCACCGGAAGTGAGATCGCGCTGAAGGCTGTTGGACATACAGAAGTGGTGTATTAGAGGTAAACAATTATATAAATACTGTTGGGTTTCTCGCACAAACCGGTCGTTTCGTGTCTTAAAGGGTTAGTTCACCCAAAAATGAAAATTCTGTCATTAATTAATTAACTTTATGAATCGGCGAGAATAGTTACTTTTTTAAAAAGTAACTCAAATATTAATGTGTTAATTTATAAAGTAATGCATTACTTTACTCGTTACTCCATAAAAGTAATATTATTACGTAACGCACGTTACTTGTAACGCGTTACCCCCAACACTGGTGGCGACACATTGATGTCTTAAAGGGTTAGTTCACCCAAAAATGAAAATTCTGTCATTAATTACTTACCCTCATGTCGTTCGACACCCGTAAGACCTCCGTTCATCTTCAGAACACAAATGAAGATATTTTAGTGTAAATCTGATGCTCTGAAAGGCCTCCATTGGCTCAATGCACTTTACACTCTCAAGACCCTTAAAAGACACTAAAGACGTCGTTACAAAGTCCATCTCACTACAGTGGCTCTACAATAACTTTATGGAGTGATGAGTATAGTTTTTGTGCACAAAAATACCCTAAATAACGACTTATATAGTGATGACGATTTTAAAACACGGTATCATGAAGCTTCGAAGCGTTATGAATCAGCGAGTTGAATCATGATTCGGATCGCGTGTCAAACCGTCAAACTGCTGAAATTTGGCGATTCAAATTGCTGAATCGACTCACTGATTCATAACGCTTCGAAGCTTCATGAGGCCGTGTTTTGAATTCGTCATCACTATATAAGTCGTTATTTAGGGTTTTTTTGTGCACAAAAACTATACTCATCACTCCATAAAGTTATTGTAGAACCACTGTAGTGAGATGGACTTTGTAACGACGTCTTTAGTGTCTTTTAAGTGTCTTGAGAGTGTAAAGTGCATTGAGCCAATGGAGGCCTTTCAGAGCATCAGATTTACACTAAAATATCTTCATTTGTGTTCTGAAGATGAACGGAGGTCTGACGGGTGTCGAACGACATGAGGGTAAGTAATTAATGACAGAATTTTCATTTTTGGGTGAACTAACCCTTTAAGACATCAATGTGTCGCCACCAGTGTTGGGGGTAACGCGTTACAAGTAACGTGCGTTACGTAATAATATTACTTTTATGGAGTAACGAGTAAAGTAATGCATTACTTTATAAATTAACACATTAATATTTGAGTTACTTTTTAAAAAAAAGTAATGCGAGTTACTTTTTTGTTTAATTAATGTGCATTAAAAAAAATAAAGTACTGAATTAAAATGAACGTAGTCGTAGAATCACGCACGCGTACGTGCGCGGGAACAGACGCTAGTCAGAAACGAAGATGGCAGGCCAGAGCTGTAACGTTACATTACTGCGATGGAAGTATTCTCATTATTTTGAAATCGTCAAAGAAAAGGAGAAGGTGGTACTTGTTAAGTGCAGATTATGTGCAGGTGAAAAGCTCTTGTCAACTGCAAAAAACACCACTTCAAATTTAAAAAAACATTTGCATGCGAAGCACAGCACAACAGAGTTGGAAGCGAGAGAGCCCAATGATACCTGCACCCCGCCTCAAGCGAAACAACAAAAGCTTGATTTCAGTTCACCACCAGGTAAAACAATCAGCTCGACTGAACTGAACAAATTGGTTGCTGCTTTTATTGTTGAGGAGATGCAGCCACTGTCCACTGTGGAGGCGCCCACATTTCGCAATATCATCAGCAAAATCTCCGTGACAGGGAAAAGGCCGGGGGTCGTGCTGCCCGATCGCAAAACTTTTGCTAGCTTTTTAGACAAGGCGTATATGGACATGGAGACAGACCTGAAGAAAACTTTTGCCGACCTGGAATATGTTTCCACCACTGCAGATCTATGGACCGCTCAGAATAAAAGTTTTCTGGGAATTACTGTACACTGGATCGATCCTGCTACTCTGCATCGCCAAAAAGCTGCAAACGCCTGCAGGCGATTTCGTGGGAGACACACGTATGATGCCATCGCAGCGGAGATAGAGCAAATTCACAGCTCGTTTGCTCTTTGTGGTAAGATAACTGCCACTGTAACTGACAATGGCGCAAACTTTGTTAAAGCATTCAGAATGTTTCAAGCTGAGGATGACGATGAAGCAGAGAATAATGAAGATGAGGTAATCTTCACGGATTTACACGAAGTTTTACGTGATGACACTGAGACCAGCGAAAAGTATGTTCTTCCTCCGCATCACAGGTGTGCATCCCACACCCTTAACCTTATATGCACTAACGACGTAGTCAAATTTTTGACGGCAAAGGCAGATTGCAAAGCATTGTACAGGAGTGCAACTGGAAAGTGTTCAGCCTTGTGGTCAAAAGTTAGTCGATCAACTGTGGCATCAGAGAGCCTGGAGGAATTCAGCAAAAGGAAGTTGCTGGTCCCTTCAACTACAAGGTGGAACTCGTTTCATGATGCGCTTAGCAGAGTCACAGACATTCCCTTTGTGGACCTCAATCAACTTTGCACTCGCCTGGACATCAGATGCAGTACTGAGAGAGAGTATCAGTTCCTTAAAGACTACTGCAAAGTTCTGAAGCCTGTCTGTATGGCATTGGATATACTTCAAGGTGAAGATGACTGTTTCTATGGGACCCTTCAACCTACCCTTGAAATCCTGATGGCCAAAATCTTGGCACTGAAAGAGGGCCTCTCTCATATGATGGCTGACCTCATAGTCCAAGTAAGTCTGTTCAATATTGTCTTATTATTATTGTACTTTTGTTTTGTCTAGTCACTTTTATTACTATATTTATATTACTACTTTATTATTATAGATTGTTTCAAAGCAGCTTTACAGTGATAACTGGAAAATAATGATTCACTGATTGGTGCAAACAGAATAAAATTAAAGCTGTAAAATGAGTTCAATATAGCTTTAAAGCAGCTCTGCAGAAAACATTGATGTCATCATTCAGCTTAGTTCAGTTCTCATACAATAGTGTCAGTGCATTCAAGTCAATATGTTTATGTATCTTTTGTTAAAGGAGCAGTTCACCCAAAAATGAACATTATCCTTATGATTTACACTCCCTCAAGCCACCCTAGGTGTATATGACTTTCTGCTTTCAGACTAACACAATCAGAGTTTTTTAATAAATGTCCTGGCTCTTTCAAGCTTTTGGGCTGCCATTATAATGCTTGGATTAGCCAGGACATTTTTAATATAAGTCCGATTTTATTCGTCTAGGTAGGATGACTTGACGGTGAGTAAATCATGGGCTAATTAAAATTGTGTGAACTATCCCTTTAAGTTAAATTAAACTAACTTTTTTCTGACATAAATTTAATTATTCTGATATGAATGCATATCTATTAGTTTATAAACTGTGTAACCTATATAACATTCTCTTGCAGGCTATCAAGACACGGTTTAGCTCCATCCTTGACAGTGATGAAGCTTTGCTTGCTGCGGTAACCCTGCCAAAATTCAAGTTGCGATGGCTGAGGGATGAATCAAGAAAAAACAACATCAAGATGATTGTGGCAGCGCAGTGTCGTGCTCTCACCATTGAGATACCACAGAAAGAGCCACTGCCGTCTCCTGAAAGCAGAGACCATGAAAATGACTTCTTCGCATTTCCTGAAGAGAAGAATCAACATGACGAACAAGCAACTACTGTGGACATGGAGATTTGTGAATACCTGAAATCAGCTGATATGGGAAATTTACATGACTTCCCCAGGATTTTGAAGATCTTCTTAAAAGCCAACACAGCAACACCTTCCAGTGCGCCAGTTGAGAGGCTGTTTAGTATTGGAAGTCTCATCCTCACCCCAAAAAGAAACCGTCTCACAGACCAGCGTTTTGAGACACTGCTCCTGCTGCGCTACAATCGTTACTTTAAAATATAACCCAGATGAAATAGTGAACTCTAAATATAAAGATAATACTCTAACATTACATTAAGGTAAATCTCTCTTTTTTTGCATTGCATTGCAGAAGTGAACTGCAACTTCTGTGACTTTTTTGCTTCTGTGCCTTTTTTGCATTAAATAAATTTTGATTTGAGGACAAAACTCAAGAGTTTTGGTCTATTGGAATCAACTTATGCATTTGTTTAGGCCATGTGAAATTCATCAAATTTTATAGCTGACATATTTATGTTTAATTGGTGATGTTTGTTCTCTAGTATCATCTTGTTCTTTAATAAGTTAATAAACATTTAAATATGTATGTCAATGTACTGTATGTATTTTGCTCTAATATAACTTAATTCATAATGGCAATTATCTAACTAATATTACACTCTTATTATCACTATGGACAGTGAATTTACAGAATTTATAGAATATGCATTCCATAATCTACCCACACAAAAGTACAAAAGTAACAAACACATTACTTTCAATAATCTGTTATAGATCTTTTATATGGCACTGTGATCAGGAAGTTCTCAGAATATAATATTCTATATTATTATTCAATATATGTGTTTTTAAAAGAAAATTAAGGTATGTTATATAGGCTGTTGTTGAATGCATTACTGTGTTAAACACTAGTACAAGAACTTCAAGCCTCAGCCAGTTAAGAAAAAGTAACTGAAAAGTAACGCAAAAGTAACGTAACGCATTACTTTCCATAAAAAGTAACTAAGTAACGCAATTAGTTACTTTTTGGGGGAGTAACTCAATATTGTAATGCATTACTTTTAAAAGTAACTTTCCCCAACACTGGTCGCCACGAGCCGCAGGGTTTAATATGGATTTGTCTGTGCATGTTTTTTTTACTCTCATAGATTTTGTTACCATCAACATGCATTACACGACTGACAGACTGCAACGGTTGGAGTTAAAAATCTTCATTTGTGTTCGACTGAAGAAACAAAGACACCTGTCTCTTGGATGCCCTGGGGGTCAGCAGATGAAGATCAGATTTTCATCATGTAATTTGTATAGAATTGGTAAGTCTGCTCAGCAGTGTGTACTATTTCAGAAGATGTGCAACAGCGCCCCCTATCGAATAACAGTGAAAACACAGATGGGGAAGCTTATCATACATAGCCTGACAAGCCGGAGCCACATCAAGACGTTGGGTCTGGGAACACACCATTGGACGGGCTCAATCCGAGGGGCGGGATAAACGGTTCCCTCTGCACCAATAGGATAGCACAACAACCAACCAGAGCAATGAAGAAGGTGAAGCGGAGCTAGTTGAGAGATTCTGTGTTTACGAGTAGCAAGTGGAACCGGCGCAACTCTGCCGCCATTATGTTAAGCCCGCCCACCGACTCTACACACGCTGTGATTGGCCAGACCAGAGTTGGGTTTTTCAAGCTCGCAAGCCAACGGAGAGTTGCTAGACTACCCTGACTGCAAATTACATCTGCTGCTGCGTCTAGATTTATAGGCTATATCATACACTGTGGGAAAAAAAATCCCCATAAAATTTACAGTAAAAACCTGGCAGCTGTGGTTGCCAGAACTTTACCGTAAAAAATACGGTATTTTAGGTTTAACAGGACAGCACTTAGTTTACTGTCTATTTAACAGTTCAAAACCATATAATTAAAAGATTTATATTGTAATAATTACATGTACACTGTAACAAAATTCTGTGATTGCCAGAAATACGGTAGCAACATTTTAGGTTTTTCATTATTTAGGTTAAATTTACAGTAAATAACCGTATTTCATGAACTGAAATAATGTTAAATTACCAATCTATTGAAATACTAATATCTGTTAGGTACCTTTGATATATACTGACAACCAATCACAGTGGAGATGAGTCACATGATCAATCAAAGCTTTTAGGAGGACAATACTAAAAGGTGCACATTCACACAAACACTAAACACCACACTCTAAAAAATGCTGGGTTAAAAACAACCCATGTTGGGTTGAAAATGGACTAACCCAGCAATTGGGTTGTTTTAAGCACACATTTAACCCAATGTTTAAAACGACCCAACTGCTGGGTTAAAACATCCAAATTGCTGAGTTAGTCCATTTTCAACCCGATTTGGGTTGTTTTTAACCCAGGATTTTTTAGAGTGCATCATAAAACATACATTTAACAACATTACATGAAACATAAAACCATAATGTACACTGATCAGAAAAAAAACTAAGAAGAAACAGTTATTTCAACAAAAATACATCAAATGTGAAGATGCAGGGAATTCTATCAATTTATGGTTTTTCACTTTAAATCAAACAATGACGTTCTTTTTCACTTCCAAAAACTGTCAGTTTAACGGTATTTTACTGTAAAATTGCATGGTTACAAAGTTACATTACATTAAATGTTAGGTATTACAGTTATTCACCGTATGTAGTACGGAAACGTTCTGTTAACCGGGTAACTGTTTTTCACCGTAGCATTTTACAGTATTTTACCGTTAAAATCACGATCATGTTTTACAGTGACCGAAAATCTCGTCGGTGTTGGGTCAAGAGTTAACAGATTATTCACACACAGCTTGACCGCTTTAAAAACAACCCACGTTGGGTTGAAAATGGACTAACCCAGCAATTGGGTTGTTTTAAGCATACATTTAACCCAATGTTTAAAACAACCCAATCGCTGGGTTAAAACAAACGAATTGCTAGTCCATTTTCAACCCAACTTGGGTTGTTTTTAACCCAGGATTTTTTAGAGTGCATCATAAAACATACATTTAACAACATTACATGAAACATAAAACCATAATGTACACTGATCAGAAAAAACTTAGAAGAAACAGTTATTTCAACAAAAATACATCAAATGTGAAGACACAGGGAATTCTATCAATTTATGGTTTTTCACTTTAAATCAAACAATGACGTTCTTTTTCACTTCCAAAAACTGTCAGTTTAATGGTATTTTACTGTAAAATTGCATGATTACAAAGTTACATTACATGAAATGTAATGTATTACAGTTATTCACCGTATGTAGTACGGAAACGTTCTGTTAACCGGGTAACTGTTTTTCACCGTAGCATTTTACAGTATTTTACCGTTAAAATCGAGATAATTTTTTACAGTGACGGAAAATCTCGTCGGTGTTGGGTCAAGAGTTAACAGATTATTCACACACAGCTTGACCGCTTGTTAAGAGTTTTTGTCCAAGAGGGCGAAACTCAGCTATGTGATATGGCAGAAAGACATCCACTGACACTCACAGCAAGCGCTCAGGATTAGTAATGTCACACAGACAGTTGTGCGCTCGCTGAGGCCAATGTAAACATGTAACCGAAGGACAACAGACCCCTGCTCAATTGGCGAACCCCTGATGGATTGCCCATAATGCACTGCATCTGGGAGCAATACAGCATAATTACAAATAAATGAGGATGTATCATTTCCTGGATTTGCACAGCGCTCGTCAGACTCAAGTTTTGTTAACACAGTCGGCCATTAATTGCAATAAACCGTTCGCTAGAAGGCGGGGCTCGATCACACCTCATGCGCTGTGACTGCAATTATATTATATGTAGTGAATAGGTCCGGCTCCCAGGGGCCCAATCAGGAATCACAGCAAATCGGAAAAGCGGTTAACGCCTGGCAGAATCAATAGTAGAAAATAATTTGGGGTTTCGGATTAACGTCACTCCAGCTGTACATGTGACCCCAAAAAAAGAAGGTGTAAAAATGTCAAAAGAGGGAAAGAAAAGGAGAAAAAGACGCTTATCCAACACCTTTGAGCTACTATGTGACACTCCATTAAAAGAGTGTTCTGTCGACATTGGCGTTAACCTTTGCCGGGGTTGTTTTATTGGCACATGCGGTCTTTAAAGTGGATGTTTTACTGGTAATCTCTGTGCACACACTGATTTATCTCATCGCTCTTGCCCTTGATGTCATCCAAGGCTTTTGTTTTCTCTAAATTGAGCTGAGTAATGTTATCTGCAGCACATGTGACTTCTAAGCGTTCATGTCTTTGTAAATGACGGACATGTTCCCATCAGCCATGTAGACATGTTTCCTGCCTCTCGCGTAAAGCATTGGGGATGACATCATCAAATCAAAACGTGCAATAGTTTGCAAAAAAATTTTGTGCATTTTAATATTTTGTAATATATCTTAAATATATGGTGCACTCTAAAAAATGCTGGGTTAAAAATAACCCAAGTTGGGTTGAAAATGGACTAAACCAGCAATTGGGTTGTTTTAAGCAAACATTTAACCCAACCGCTGGGTTAAAACGACCCATTTGCCGGGTTAGTCCATTTTCAACCCAACTTGGGTTATTTTTAACCCAGCATTTTTTTTTAAATGTATGTTCTTGTTTTATTGTATAGATTTGATTAAAAGAATGAGTAAGCAATCATTTGCATAAGTATTGAATAATTTATAGATTAATATATGTAATAATACACTCTAAAAAATGCTGGGTTAAAAATAACCCAAGTTGGGTTGAAAATGGACTAACCCAGCAATTGTTTTAATCCAGCGTTTGGGTTTTTATATGCATATGTATATATATATACACACACACACACAAAGTAATATTTCAAAGTATATAATGTATATAAAATGCACATATTAAAATTCATGCATATGTATATATACATATAGATGCATGCATTTTTTATATGCATATGTATTATATATATAATGCACACAAAAAGTATTACAAAATATACAATAGGCTATATAGCCTATAAAATGTGTGTGTGTGTGTGTGTGTGTGTGTGTGTGTGTGTGTGTGTGTGTGTGTGTGTGTGTGTGTGTGTGTGTGTATGTGTATATATATATATATACACACATAAAAATGCATGCATCTATATATATATATCGACATATGCATGCATTTTTATATGTGCATTTTATATATATTATATATATTTTTTTATATTTTTGTGTGTGTGTGTATATATATATATGCGTGTAGATGCATGCATTTGTTTATATGCATATGCATTAATAAAATTTCTATATCAGTGTTATGATTTAAAGTATTAAAACTAGTGTTTCATTTTGTAGATGTCTACAGATAAAATAAGTTCTGCCAACTGGAAAAAAGCGAGTTGTTGTATTGTTTGGTTTGCGGCAGGATTTGACTGCAGTTTTCCTGAGGATATGCAGAACCCCAAACATCTGCTGCCATAGATGAGCCGAGGCTTTAGACGAGGGACAGATCCAACAGTTAAAAGTACAAATACAAGTCATTTTAGTGCCGACTTCTCAAGGGGATTTGTTTGGATAAATGTATGCCAGGTTCATATGATCAGAGAATGTGAATAATACCATTACAGTCACTTTATCATCAACTTTATGATCTGCCAGAATGATCCAGTTTGATCTGACAGATTGCCAGACTATCTTTCTATCTATCTTTATGTGTTCGGCAAACAAATGTTTTTAATTACATATTTGTGCTGATGCTGAAGCTGAGCAAAGCCTTTATAAATCTCTATAGATCAGTTCTCGTTGGCTCCGCACACACACACACACACACACACACACTGTTGTGATGAAGCAGTTCTGATGGAGGCTTTTGTTGGAGTCATCTAAATGCAGAGCTGGACTCCCGACAGCCTGTTAGCTCTGGTTTGAATGGAGGATGCTGGGAATTAGAGCGAGGGTTCACTGCCAACTGGGTGAGCGTCCATCAGGCCCAGTGACCCCGACACAAAAGAGCAGATAAACACGGCGCTCAGAAACCCCCGCTTTTCACATTTAACCCCATGCGGTCTGGAGAATTAAACAAGACAAATACTCTCTACTGTAGTCCATGTTTGTTATGCATCACATAAAGAGATGCCAGAGCTTTCATATCTCTATTAATAGACCAACGGCCCATTACTCTTGTGACGTATTATGGTCTGTGGTATTTATCTGGCCTGCGCCTCATAGCAACAGTGTGTTGACAGCTGGATACAAAAGAACACAATTGTTACGTTTGTATGTTTTCGAATAATCAAAACCATATGATCCATTGTTGCAGTCGGTTATATACACACACAGCTGTTCAACGGGGTCAGCGAGATCTGCTAATGCTTCTGAAAGAGTTTCTTCTGCAGTTATTTGATCAAAAATACGGTAGAAAATTATTACATATTTTTCCAATGTAAAATTGATGTCCTCTATGTGAATATAGAGTAAAGTGTAATTTATTCCTGTGATCAAAAGCTGAATTTATTATCGTTACTCCAGTCTTCACACTCTAAAAAGTGCTGGGTTAAAAATAACCCAAGTTGGGTTGTTATAACCCAGCGATTGGGTTGTTTTAACCCAGCGATTGGGTTGTTTTAAGCCAGTAATTGGGTTGTTTTAACCCAGCGATTGGGTTGAAAATGGACTAACCCAGCGACTGGGTTGTTTTAACCCAGCGATTGGGTTGTTTTGACCCAGCAATTTGGTTGTTTTAACCCAGCGATTGGGTTGAAAATGGACTAACCCAGTGATTGGGTTGTTTTAACCCAGCCATTGGGTTGTTTTAACCCAACCATTGGGTTGTTTTAACCCAGCTATTGGGGTGTTTTAACCCAGCGATTGGGTTGTGTTAACCCAGCGCTTGGGTTGTTTTAACCCAGTGATTGGTTTGTTTTAAGCCAGTAATTGGGTTGTTTTAACCCAGCGATTGGGTTGAAAATGGACTAACCCAGCGATTGGGTTGTTCTAACCCAGCGATTGGGTTGTTTTGAGCCAGTAATTGGGTTGTTTTAACCCAGCGATTGGGTTGAAAATAGACTAACCCAGCCATTGTGTTGTTTTAACCCAGCGATTGGGTTGCTTTAACCCAGTGAATGGGTTGTTTTAACCCAGCTATTGGGTTGTTTTATCCCAGCGATTGGGTTGTGTTAACCCACCGATTGGGTTGTGTTAACCCAGCGATTGGGTTGTTTTAACCCAGTGATTGGGTTGTTTTAAGCCTGTAATCGGGTTGTTTTAACCCAGCGATTGGGTTGAAAATGGACTAACCCAGCGATTGGGTTGTTTTAACCCAGCGATTGGGTTGTTCTAACCCAGCGATTGGGTTGTTTTAAGCCAGTAATTGGGTTGTTTTAACCCAGGGATTGGGTTGTTTTAACTCAGCGATTGGGTTGTTGTAAGCAAATATTTTACCCAGCCGCTGGGTTAAAACAACCCAAATGCTGGGTTAGTCCATTTTCAACCCAACTTGGGTTATTTTTAACCCAGCATTTTTTAGAGTGTACATTATAACACAAACAAACAAACGACTGAGCCCAAAGTTTGTGACAGTAGTGTATATGTTAATAATATCTCTGTGTGTCTGCCTGTGCTGATGGTGGATGAGCGGTTGAGCTGCTGGAGCTGATGTTGCTCTTCTTCTACAGTGAAGCCGTTGGTCTGGATCTGCCAGGGCTGGTCAGGAAATGCCTGCACGTCTATGATTGTGTGTGAAGCTTATGCTGTCATAAATTTAAAAAGGTCAAATGACTCCACTGACCTAACACACACACACACACACACACACACACACACACACACACACAAACACACACACACACACACGACAGACATCGGTGAACTAATATTTAAAGTTTGCTCTTTAAATACAGAGAAATCCAGTCTGGAAAACTAAAACGTTGTTTATATGATCGGCATAATATTTATTGCATTATATTTTTTCATTATTATTTTAAATTTTATTGCTTATAATATATCCGAACAACAACTTCTGCTAAAATTATGAATTAAATAAATAAATAAAAAATATCCCTCTTTTCTCATCTCGTCTGATTTGCCTGATCACTGTCACACATTTCCTTGCTTAATAATATTAGTGACCTAGACATAGGGAAGAATGTTATTATTGATATTTCTTTTTCATTCTACACCACTTTTTTTAAAAATCTCAAAATCTTAAAGATTTAAATGATGTTTAAAGTCCAGGTTGATGGTGTGAATGTCACTTTAGCCACTGGGGGGAGTTTGATTGTGGATAATCTATACAGTAAATTTGACTGATAATGTGTTTGACCCGTCCAGCCTGTGAAGACTTCCTGAGGCCTTTATTTATTTATTTATTTATTTATTTATTTATTTATTTATTTATTTATTTATTTATTTATTTATTTATTTATTTATTTATTTATTTATTTATTTATTTATTTATTTATTTATTTATTTATTTATTTATTTATTTATTTGTAATATTTTTATTATTTTGTTATTATTATTATTATTAATATTTGTTTTGCTGTTTTCTCTTTTATTATTATTTCATTTAATTGTAATTGTATTATTATTATTATTATTATTATTATTATTATTATTATTATTATTATTATTATTATTATTATTATTATTATTATTATTATTGATACATATATACATATACATTTTTTATTGTTTTATTTTGTATTATTTTGTTATTTTATTTTATTATTTCTTTTTCATATATATATTAGGGCTGTCAAAAGATTAATCGCGATTAATCACATCCAAAATAAAAGTTTGTGTTTACATAATATATGTCTGTGTACTGTGTATAATTATTATTTATATATAAATACACACACAAGCATGTATATATTTAAGAAGAAAAAAATTTTTTTTATATATATATAAAACATTTATATTTATATATATTATAGATTATATAAATTTATATACAGTTTATACATGCACATATTTCTTAAATATATACATGAATGAGTGTGTATTTTTATAAAAATAATAATTAACAGAGTACACACACATATATTGTGTAAACACAATCTTTTATTTTAGATGCGATTAATTGCGATTAAACTTTTGACAGCCCTAATATATATATATATATATATATATATATATATATATATTTATATATATATATATATATATTTATATATATTTATTTATTTATATATATGTATTTATTTTATTTAATTGTAATTGTAATTGAATGTATTTTTTTATTTTATATTATTATTATTATACATTTGTATTTTTTATTATTTTTTATTTTCTTTTTCTTTTATTATTTATTTTATTATAATATATATATATATATATATATATATATATATATATATATATATATATATATATATATATATATATATATATATATATATATATATATATATATATATATATATATATATATATATAGTGCATTCCTTTTAAATGTATTGATTGATTGATTGATTGATTGATTGATTGATTGATTGATTGATTGATTGATTGATTGATTGAAAGCATATCGTGAATTATCAAGGGTCTCTGTAAACAAAATCTGTTGAGGTGCTATAACCGTGCATCAGCGCTCACATCAAGTCAGGGAATCATTAGGACCAGTTTTAGCCTTCGCTGACAGTTTGTTCTCTTCCGATTTATGGCTATTTAGTGCTGTAACTCCCCAGAGAGCACTTTACTGCGGTAATCAAAAGCCCTTCACAGCGTATGCCAGAGAAGCAGCGATTCATCAAGCCGTCTGATGTGTCTCTGTCTGGCCGTAGTTCTGGAAGATCCCATGAAGACTGTCACATACGACGGGTGAGACAGGTGAATCTCTGACCTTTGACCTGTCTAATGATCAGCACAGTTGTGTGACTTTGCCCAAAGTGGCTGTGATATACAGGCTAGGCCTGGACCCAAAGATCTGCTCTCCGTGGGCCAACAGCCTCGTGTTGAGAGCTTTCCTGGCAGAGCCAAGAGCATAACAAGCCTGAGCTCGATAGAAGCTTAAAGGGATCCTTCAGGCGGATCATTTTAAGGATTAATTTTATATTTTGACTAAATTATATGTAAATAACATGACAGTATTATGGAATCACTTTCAAGAGAGATACACTATATTACCAAAAGTTATGGGACGCCTGCCTTTACATGCACATGAGCTGTAACGCCATCCCATTCTTAATCTGGAGGGTTTAATATGGAGTTTGCAGCTCTAACAGCTTCAGCTCTTCTGCTTTCCTCAAGGTTTAGGAGTGTGTTTATGGGGATTCTTCATTTGTGATGTTGGACGAGAAGGCCTGGCTCTCAGTCTCCGCTCTAATTCATCCCAAAGCTGTTCTATCGGGTTGAGGACAGGACTCAAGTTCCTCCACACCAAACTCCTCATCCATGTCTTTATGGAGACGCTTTGTGCACTGGTGCATGCTGGGACAGGAAGGGGCCGTCCACAAACTGCTCCCACAAAGTTGGGAGCATGAAATTGTCCAAAATGTCTTGGTGAAGCATTAAAGGGATAGTTCAGCCAAAAACTAAATGTTTATGTTGATCTGGTCACCCCCAGGGCATCAGAGATGTAGGTGTGTGTGTTTTTTTCAGTAGAACACAAATGAAGATGTTTAACAGTGTGATAGTCGTATAATGATGTCAATGGGGAGATTTTAGAGTATGAGAGCAATGAGAGTAAAAACACACAGACATACGAATCCTTATTAAACCATGCCGACACATTGATGTCTTAAGACACGAAACCATCGCTTTCTGCGAGAAACCCAACAGTATTTGTTATTTTTTTACCTCTTATCAGACGAATGTCATCTAGTTTTCCCAGCGCCATAACTTCCGGCGAATAAGGTCAAAATACTGGCGAGATCATAGATATATATACGTAGATGCCTCATTCGACCGATCCGCGCAGGCACTAATGAGGAATCTATGTATATATCTATGATCGCGCCGGTATTTTGACCTTATTCGCCGGAAGTGAAGGCGCGGGGACGGCTGATGCAGAGCCATAGAAAAAAATGAAATAAATGTTTAAATATGGATATTTTTCTTACACAAACGCATCGATTCGCTTCAGAAGGCCTTTATTATCACCCCGGAGCTGCGTGGAGCAGTTATATGACATATAAGCATTTTTTATGGACTTCAAAAACAGAGCAACTATTACTGCCATTTTAAAGCTTGGATTGGCCAGAAAATTTTTAATATAACTCAGATTTTATTCGTCTGAAAGAAGAACGTCATACACACCTCGGATGACTTGAGGGAGAGTAAATCATGGGATAATGTTCATTTTTGGGTGAACTATCCCTTTAAGAGTTCCTTTCACTGGAACTAAGGGGCCATGCCCAACCCCTGAAAAACACCCACACCCCATAATCCCCCCTCCTCCAAACTTTACACTTGGCACAATGCAGTCAGGAAAGTTCCGTTCTCCTGGCATCCGCCAAACCCAGACTCGTCCATGGGATTGTCAGACAGAGAAACGTGATTGGTCACTCAGAGAACACGTCTCCACTGCTCTAGAGTCCAGTGGCGGCGCGCTTTACCCCACTGCATCCCACGCTTTGCATTGCACTTGGTGATGTAAGGCTTGGATGAGCTGCTCGGCCATGGAAACTCATTCCCTGAAGCTCTACACACTGTTCTTGAGCTCATCTCACAGAAGTCTGGAGGTCTGGAGCTCTTGACTTCTGTGACCCTCAGCATGCGCTGACCCCGCTCTGTGAGTTGCTGTTGTTCCCAATCGCTTCCACTTTGTTATAACACCACTAACAGTTGAGCGTGGAATATTTAGTAGTGAGGAAATCTCACTAATGGACTCTTACACCGATCACAGCCCCAGACTTGAGTTCTCTGAGCTCCTGAGAGCGGCCCATTCTCTCACTAATGTGTGTAGAAGCGAACTCACACACACACACACACACACACACACGCTCCTGAGAGCGGCCCATTCCCTCACTAATGTGTGTAGAAGCGAACTCACACACACACACACACACACACACACGCTCCTGAGAGCGGCCCATTCTCTCACTAATGTGTGTAGAAGCGAACTCACACACACACACACACACGCTCCTGAGAGCGGCCCATTCTCTCACTAATGTGTGTAGAAGCGAACTCACACACACACACACACACACACACACACGCTCCTGAGAGCGGCCCATTCTCTCACTAATGTGTGTAGAAGCGAACTCACACACACACACACACACACACACACACACACACACACACACACGCTCCTGAGAGCGGCCCATTCTCTCACTAATGTGTGTAGAAGCGAACTCACACACACACACACACACACACACGCTCCTGAGAGCGGCCCATTCTCTCACTAATGTGTGTAGAAGCGAACTCACACACACACACACACACACACGCGCTCCTGAGAGCGGCCCATTCTCTCACTAATGTGTGTAGAAGCGAACTCACACACACACACACACACACACACACACGCTCCTGAGAGCGGCCCATTCTCTCACTAATGTGTGTAGAAGCGAACTCACACACACACACACACACACACACACACGCTCCTGAGAGCGGCCCATTCTCTCACTAATGTGTGTAGAAGCGAACTCACACACACACACACACACACACACGCTCCTGAGAGCGGCCCATTCTCTCACTAATGTGTGTAGAAGCGAACTCACACACACACACACACACACACACACACACACGCTCCTGAGAGCGGCCCATTCTCTCACTAATGTGTGTACAAGCGAACTCACACACACACACACACACACACACACACACACACACACACACACGCTCCTGAGAGCGGCCCATTCCCTCACTAATGTGTGTAGAAGCGAACTCACACACACACACACACACACACACACACACACACACGCTCCTGAGAGCGGCCCATTCTCTCACTAATGTGTGTAGAAGCGAACTCACACACACACACACGCTCCTGAGAGCGGCCCATTCTCTCACTAATGTGTGTAGAAGCGAACTCACACACACACACACACGCTCCTGAGAGCGGCCGATTCTCTCACTAATGTGTGTAGAAGCGAACTCACACACACACACACACACACACACACACACACACACACGCTCCTGAGAGCGGCCCATTCTCTCACTAATGTGTGTAGAAGCGAACTCACACACACACACACACACACACACACACGCTCCTGAGAGCGGCCCATTCTCTCACTAATGTGTGTAGAAGCGAACTCACACACACACACACACACACGCTCCTGAGAGCGGCCCATTCTCTCACTAATGTGTGTAGAAGCGAACTCACACACACACACACACACGCTCCTGAGAGCGGCCCATTCTCTCACTAATGTGTGTAGAAGCGAACTCACACACACACACACGCTCCTGAGAGCGGCCGATTCTCTCACTAATTCACACGATTCACACGATTCTGTGTAGAAGCGTCTGCAGGTCTAGAGCTTGATTTACACACCTGTGGCCATGAAGGGATTGAACACCTGAACTCAGTGAGTCTCCTTGAAGGGGTTAAGATAAAGTAACATCATGGTAATTATAATTAGGGTTGGGTACCGAAACCCAGTGCCAATATGGCACCGGTACTTATATAACCGATATGTACCGAACCGAATCAGAACGCAGATTTTGGTGCCAAAATTCAAAAGTATTTTCGCTCTTTGGCTGGCGCCGAGCCTGAGACAGACGCACTCAGCACTCATCACATCACAACTCATGAAAACTATTCAGTATTTTCAACCACATCATGTTTATTTCAGGTTTCAGACATTAAAATGCTCATAAGTACTAGCAAAAAACACACACTGATGTCTATGGGAGATGAAACAATCCTTTCAGGCAGTTATAACTAACTTGACTACGTGTTTTATTCCCATCAGATACATGCACATTATATAGTAACTCTATAGTTTCTTCTATTCTTCTTCCAGTTCACTGGTCACTTACTTTCATGTATTTCGTGAGACGTGAATGAATTTACGTGTTGTAAATCCGACAGATCCGATTCTTCTGAGGCGCAAACTAACATGGCGCCGCCCATTGTGCTTTAGATCAACTAACACACATTTACTCACACATATTTGAAAATCAGAATATCATATAGTTTGTGACACAGTTAAGAAGTTTGTGAATATTTTGAATTTTAAAAAAAATGAAATAAACCCGGATACAGCTGAGCTATCGGCTGCTGTGTGTCATGTGAGAAGCATGACGACTCGCCATGGAAACATTAAGGCCATGCGCTCTCAAATATTTATTTCAAAATAAAGCTGAAGCTCGAAGCTGGTTTGTAGCAGACCAAGAACACAGACGACTGCTGTTATAACTGTAACTGTTATTCAGAGTTATATTAGGCTTGTTGTAGTTGGGTTAGGTGGCTTAGGTTTTACTGTGAATTTGTAATTAAGTTGATAATAATTTGTAAATAAGTAAATTGTATTTACAACCCCAAATCAGAAAAAGTTGGGACAGTATGGAAAACGCAAAAAAAAGAAGAAAAAGAAGTGATTTCTAAATTTACTTTGACTTGTATTTCATTGCAGACAATATGAACACAAAATATTTCATGTTTTGTCTGGTCAACTTCATGTCATTTGTAAATATGCATCCTTTCCTGTCATTCAGACCTGCAACACATTTCAAAAAAAGTTGGGACAGGAGCAATTTAGGGCTAGTAATGAGGTAAAATGGTTAAATAATGATGTGATTTGAAACAGGTGATGTCAACAGGTGATTGTAATTATGATTTGGTACAAATGCAGCATCCAAGAAAGGTCAAATCCTTTAGGAGCAAAGATGGGCCGAGGATCACCAGTTTGCCAACAAATACGTGAGAAAATTATTGAAATGTTTAAAAACAATGTTCCTCAAAGAAAGATAGGAAGAGATTTGGATATTTCACATTCAACAGTGCATAACATAATTAAAAGATTCAAGGAATCTGGAGGAATTTCAGTGCGTAAAGGACAAGGGCGCAAGCCTAAGCTGAACAACCGTGATCTCCGATCCCTCAGGCGGCACTGCATCAAGAATCGTCATTCATCTAGAAGCGATATCACCACATGAGCTCAGGACTACTTTGGCAAACCTTTGTCAAGTACCACAATACGTAGTTACATCCACAAATGCCAGTTAAAACTGTACTGTGCCAAAAGGAAGCCCTATGTTAACAGTGTCCAGAAGCGCCGTCGACTTCTCTGGGCTCGGAGGCGTCTGGGATGGACCATCACACAGTGGAAACGTGTACTGTGGTCAGATCAATCAGTATTTCAGGTATTTTTTGGGAGGAATGGACGCCGTGTGCTCCGGACCAAAGAAGAAAAGGATCATCCAGACTGTTACCAGCAACAAGTCCAAAAGCCAGGGTCTGTCATGGTATGGGGTTGTGTCAGTGCCCTTGGCAAAGGCAACTTGCACTTCTGTGAAGGCACCATTAATGCTGAAAAGTACATAGAGATTTTGGAGCATAATATGCTGCCTTCAAGAAGACATCTTTTCCAGGGACATCCATGCATATTTCAACAAGACAATGCAAAACCACATTCTGCACACATTCTGCAGTCCTGGCTGCGGAGGAAGAGGGTGCGGGTACTTGACTGGCCTGCCTCAGTCCCGACCTGTCTCCAATAGAGAATGTGTGGAAGACCTCGTACTGTTGCCCACCTTAAGACTTGTTTGCAGGAAGAATGGGACAAAATTACACCTGAAACACTTCATCACTTGGTGTCTTCAGTCCCTAAACGTCTTTTAAGAGTTGTGAAAAGGAATGGCAACATTACAAAGTGGTAAATGCTTTACTGTCCCAACTTTTTTTGAAATGTGTTGAAGGTCTGAATGACAGGAAAGGATGCATATTTACAAATGACATGAAGTTGACCAGACAAAACATGAAATATTTTGTGTTCATATTGTCTGCAATGAAATACAAGTCAAAGTAAATTTAGAAATCACTTTTTTTTGTTGTGCGTTTTCCATACTGTCCCAACTTTTTCTGATTTGGGGTTGTATTTATATTCATACATTTAAGTAAACTTTTAATAAATGGTTCAATTTAAATAATAATAAAAAATAAATAAATAAATAAAAAGCCATTTATTGTCATCCACCTGGTTTTGTGGCCTTTTTTTTTTTTTAAGTATCGGTTCAGGCACCGTTTAGGCACCGGTACTGTTTTAAAAGTATCGGTTTGGCACCGGTATCGAAAAAAAAAAAAAAAACGATACCTCAACCCTAATTATAATACCGGATTTCTTTACATTAAGTGGATCTGAATATGATGTGGGACTCAATAACTGATTGGCTCACTTCATTACTTCGTCCTTCTACATTTAATGGATCCATAAACCATTGCTGGTCCCTTTTCACTGACCATGTGCACAAATATTTGCTCATGAGTCAAGGCAAGCACAACCAAAACCTACATCAGCAGTGTGTCCACCATGACCCATTGACTGCGAAGGAGAAACAGAGAGACTGTCTGGCATATTTCAGATTCCAGGCCGACTCAAGCGCTTCCCGCTCATCAAAGACGTCTCAGTGTTTTCCAAGCCGATGCTGACCTGAGTAATACACACACAGGGACAGTAGTCGTGACCTCTCGTCCCTTTAATGTGCACTGGTATTTCGAGAGATCTCTGAGTGTTTGACATGAAGGCTGCATCCATAAATGTACATTTTCAAACTCTGATTATTGTGTTGTACAGCAGGGTTATCATCAAAAAGTGAAACGCTTCAAAATGAGTAAAACTAAAATGAAAACTAAGAGAGCTTCATAATGAAAGTTTGAGCTTGACTTCAAAACAATTGGAAACATTGGTTTTAAATGTTGGACTTCATGTGCAAATACATTAGTGCTTTGGGAATATTCATAAAGTATATCTGGACTGTATTAATAACACACTTTGCTTTTGGCCGGAATTATGCTTGCCCTTCCTTAGCTTCTTCTTCACCTGGATCTTGGTATCCAGTCTGATCACAATGGGTCAAAACATCTCCCTCATCGCTCCACACAATGTTTCTATCAATCATCTCTTCTTTCCTGCTGTAGATGTCAGCGATGAGATCCAAACCTCGTTCTGGAAAAGAGGAATTCTATTCTTTGTTTTACTTCCTCTTGCAGAATATGATCTGTTTCAAGTTTTGAAAGAATGTCAAAGGAACGACCTTTGAAAGACTCTCCTTCTCTTTTTCTCTGCAGTCTTTGACCCTGGATTCAGACGTGGAGATTGTGTGCAAATTCATTTATTAGAGCATATCTAATATTGCACACAAATGTTTAAACAGAGTTTTTACTTTGTGCTGCTTAAAGCGATAGTTCAGCCAAAAATGAACATTAGCCCATGATTTACTCTCCCTCAAGTCATCCGAGGTGTGTATGACATTCTTCTGTCAGGCGGAGTTATATTAAAGTCCTGGCTAATCCAAGCATTATAATGGCATTGACTTGATGAGTCGTTTTTGAAGTAATGATGGATAGATGCACTTTTATGATGGATAGATGCACTTTTATGATGGATAGATGCACTTTTATGATGGATGGATGCACTTTTATGATGGATAGATGCACTTTTATGATGGATGGATGCACTTTTATGATGGATAGATGCACTTTTATGATGGATGGATGCACTTTTATGATGGATAGATGCACTTTTATGATGGATGGATGCACTTTTATGATGGATGGATGCACTTTTATGATGCTCTTTTATGATGAATAGATGCATTTTTATGATGGATAGATGCATTTTTATGATGAATAGATGCACTTTTATGATGGATTGATGCACTTTTATGATGGATAGATGCATTTTTATGATGGATAGGTGCACTTTTATGATGGATAAATGTACTTTTATGATGGATGGATGCACTTTTATGATGCACTTTTATGATGAATAGATGCATTTTTATGATGGATAGATGCACTTTTATGATGGATTGATGCAGTTTTATGATTGATAGATGCACTTTTATGATGGATAGATGTACTTTTATGATGGATAGATGCACTTTTATGATGGATAGATGCAATTTTATGATGGATAGATGCACTTTTATGATGATAGATACACTTGTTTGATGGATGGATGCACTTTTATGATGGACAGATACACTTTTATGATGGATAGATACACTTTTATGATGGATAGATACACTTTTATGATGGACGGATGCACTTTTATGATGGACAGATGCACTTTTGTGATGGATAGATACACTTTTATGATGATAGATACACTTGTTTGATGGATAGATACACTTTTATGATGGACGGATGCACTTTTATGATGGATAGATACACTTTTATGATGGACGGATGCACTTTTATGATGGACAGATGCACTTTTGTGATGGATAGATGCACTTTTATGATGGATAGATACACTTTTATGATGGATAGATACACTTTTATGATGGACGGATGCACTTTTATGATGGACAGATGCACTTTTGTGATGGATAGATGCACTTTTATGATGGACGGATGCACTTTTATGATGGACAGATGCACTTTTGTGATGGATAGATGCACTTTTATGATGGATAGATACACTTTTATGATGGACGGATGCACTTTTATGATGGACAGATGCACTTTTATGATGGATAGATACACTTTTATGATGGACGGATGCACTTTTATGATGGACAGATGCACTTTTGTGATGGATAGATGCACTTTTATGATGGATAGATACACTTTTATGATGGACAGATGCACTTTTATGATGGACAGATGCACTTTAATGATGGATAGATGCACTTTTATGATGGATAGATGCACTTTTATGATGGACAGATGCACTTTTATGATGGATAGATACACTTTTATGATGGACAGATGCACTTTTATGATGGACAGATGCACTTTTATGATGGATAGATACACTTTTATGATGGATGGATGCACTTTTATGATGAATAGATACACTTTTATGATGGATAGATACACTTTTATGATGGATAGATGCACTTTTATGATGATAGATACACTTTTATGATGGACAGATGCACTTTTATGATGGACAGATGCACTTTTATGATGGACAGATGCACTTTTATGATGGACAGATGCACTTTTATGATGGATAGATGCACTTTTATGATGGACAGATGCACTTTAATGATGGATAGATGCACTTTTATGATGGATAGATGCACTTTTATGATGGATAGATACACTTTTATGATGGACGGATGCACTTTTATGATGGATAGATGCACTTTTATGATGATAGATACACTTTTATGATGGACAGATGCACTTTTATGATGGACAGATGCACTTTTATGATGGATAGATACTCTTTTATGATGGATAGATACACTTTTATGATGGACAGATGCACTTTTATGATGGATAGATGCACTTTTATGATGGACAGATGCACTTTTATGATGGATAGATACACTTTTATGATGGACAGATGCACTTTTATGATGGATAGATACACTTTTATGATGGATAGATACACTTTTATGATGGATAGATACACTTTTATGATGGATGGATGCACTTTTATGATGGATAGATGCACTTTTATGATGGATAGATGCACTTCTCTGATGGATATATCTACTTTTATGATGGATAGATACACTTTTATGATGGACAGATGCACTTTTATGATGGATAGATACACTTTTATGATGGATAGATCTACTTTTATGATGGATAGATACACTTTAATGATGGATAGATACACTTTTATGATGATAGATGCACTTTTATGATGGATAGATGCACTTTTATGATGGATAGATACACTTTTATGATGATAGATACACTTTTATGATGTATAGATGTACTTTTATGATGGATAGATACACTTTTATGATGGATATGCACTTTTATGATGAATAGATACACTTTTATGATGGATGGATGCACTTTTATGATGAATAGATACACTTTTATGATGTATGGATGCACTTTTATGATGTATGGATGCACTTTTATGATGGATAGATACACTTTTATGATGGATAGATGCACTTTTATGATGGATGGATGCACTTTTATGATGTATGGATGCACTTTTATGATGGATAGATACACTTTTATGATGGATAGATGCACTTTTATGATGGATGGATGCACTGATGGATGGATGCACTTTTATGATGGATGGATGCACTTTTATGATGAATAGATGCATTTTTATGATGGATAGATGCATTTTTATGATGAATAGATGCACTTTTATGATGGATTGATGCACTTTTATGATTAATAGATGCACTTTTATGATGGATAGATGCATTTTTATGATGGATAGGTGCAATTTTATGATGGATATATGCACTTTTATGATGGATATATGCACTTTTATGATGGATAGATGCACTTCAAAGTCAATGCCATTATAATGACTTTTTTAATATAACTCAGATTTTCAGACTCAGACCTCGGATGACTTGAGGGAGAGTAAATCATGGGTTAATTTTCATTGTTGGATGAACTATCCAGATTTGTAATATTTTTACTGAAAGACTACTAAATCTTCTAAATATGGAATGTAGAATTTCAATCCAAGAGACATGGAAAACTTTTATTATAAATCTGCAGATTTTAGACATAAAGTGGCATTTTTATGTTGAAAACTATCCTGAGAGGTATTTCTCTCCAAACTTATTCAAAGGTAATTCAGGACATCATTGATGCTGTAATTTAGTAATGTGTGCTCACTACTATAACTAATTAACAAAATGATTGTTGTTGTTTTTTTCTCGGCACAAATTAAAGCAACAAAAGACTTCCCTTTTGTCGGACAGTAAGTAAACATCTGGGCTCCAGCTAGTTTTGAGAGCCTGTCAATTAGATTTTTTAAACAAGTAACAGCCACCCATCTGTGCAAACTAGGAAACGTTCTCTCTAACAAGCTCCTAGTTTGGTAAACTGTCAGAAAACTAAGGTCAACAAATACAAGCCGGTTTGATTGCCTGACCCGAGGTCACAGGGTAGACACCATGTGTTGGGCATTTGTGCTTTTTCACCCCACAAATTAGATTTTATTTATTTTTTCATGCTAAAAGTCTTTGCATGCATTGAGTATGATATGACATATTTTGTGAGTAACCACAGATGGACATTTAACCTGGAGGCAACAGTAGTTTATTTATAACTTGTCTTGGAAAAAAATAATCTGAACGGTGTTGTGGCGACAGTTTCTAGTGCCATATGCATATGTGAATGTTTCATTCAGTTGTTTTTTAAATGAACACTACATTAACTTTATTCTAATGCAAGCTAGTCTCAGACTAAAATGCATGTTTGAGCTGTTTTAACTAAAGCAACTTGCACTGACATATCTTAAAAACATTGATTTGATTTGTCTCAAGATGCACACCAGTAATGATTTTTCTAAGGCACGTTTTATAAAAGCTATAAATGCCCCTAATTGAACTAAGTTCAATACTGGCTTATTCTAATCCTGTGAAACCTGGCCGTAATGTCCTCTCTTAAATAAATGTACATGTAAAACAGTGGTTCTCAGGGTGTGTTCACACTTGTAGTTCGGTTCTTTTGGTCCAGACCGAAAAAGAAAAGGATACAAAAGCAACATCTAGTTTCTGGAGTGCCTCAAGGCTAAGTGCTGGACACCTTCTCTTCTCCATCTACATGCCATCACTAGGATCTGTCATTCAGAAACATGGATTCTCCTATCATCTGCTATCATCTAGCTACACTCCCTATAAATGCTGGGTTAAAAACAACCAAGTTGCGTAAAAAATGGACAAACCCAGCAATTGGGTTGTTCTAACCCACTGAATAAGTTGTTTTAACCCAGCGGTTGGGTTGTTCTAACCAGTGAATGGGTTGTTTTAACCAGCGGTTGGGTTGTTCTAACCCAGTGAATGGGCTGTTTTAACCCAGTGGTTGGGTTGTTCTAACCCAGTAAATGGGTTTTTTTAACC